>PVLC010039629.1:0-14203 GCA_004027655.1 Graphiurus murinus
GTACTGGGGATTGAACTCAGGGGCATTCTACCTCCGAGCTATACCCCCAGCCCTAGTTTTATTTATTCTTTATTTTGAAACCAAGTCTCGCTAAGTTGTGGAGTGCCTCACTAGGTAGCTGAGGCTGGCCGCGAACCCGGATCCTCTGGTCTCAGCCTCCCGAATGCTGGGATTACAAGTGTGCGCCACCACGCCCGGCTGGGAGTTTTCTGCTCTAAGCATCTTCACTGCTCTCTGCAGGTCAAGCGCACTGGCTGCCAGTACAATCATACTGTTCAGTGAAATGATCACATCTGCCTGCTTGAGAAATTATGTCTCCACCTAGCCCCTATTATTTGGGGTCCTAGTGGGCCCTTTGCTACCAGGGAGCCCAATTTAGAGAGGCATGTTCAAGGGGTGCCTAGCCCGCAAGGGAGCCACCCCCGAGTGTCTCCATGATGCCGGGCTCCCTTGCTGGGGCACTCCCTGTCCCCCTGGAAACCAGACTGATGCTCTTCCTGCAGCATCCCTGTGTACCTCGTAGCCAGGAGGGGATCAGGCCCTGTGGGACATTTTCCATCTTGCTCCACCTCCAAGCCTTTTCCTATGAGGCTCCCACCACTGTGGGATTTCACATTTTCTAAGGATCTTAACCTCTCTCCTGGGTTCCTTGCTGGACAGATCTTGTATCCTGGGAGAATGTTTTCATGTTGATGAGCTCTCCCTTATCCACCAACATGGGATAGGTTGTGCCCCCTGCACACCACCTTACAATAAAGATATGTTCAAGATGGGCCATGGTAGCCCATGCCTATAATCCTGGTACTTGGGAGGCTAAGACAGGAGGATTCCAATTTCAAGGCCAGCCTCAGCAACTTAGTGAGACTGTCAGCAACTTAGCAAGAACTTGTTTCAAAATAAAAAAAGAAAGAAAGAAAAGTATTGGGGTGTAGCTCAGAGGTAGAATACCCCTGAATTTAATCCAATGTACAAAAAAAAAAAAAAAAACAAGTCCTTAGGAGAACATGGTTGTAGAAGGCTGAATTCAGCTCTTCCAAAGCTGGTCATGTCCTCATTCCTGGAGCTTGTGCATGTCTACTTATTTGGGAGAAAAAAAGAAAAGGTCTTTGGGATCTGATTAAGTTAAGGATTTTGAGAGGGGAAGATCAGATCAGCCTAGATTACCAGGAGGGGACCTAAGTGCAATCACAGGTGTCCCCAAAGGAAGGATTCAGAGGGAGGTGTGACTCACAGGGTGTGACAGGAAGAGGGAGCAGAGTGACTTGAAGATGGAGTGAGGAGACCTCAAGCCAAGGGATGTGGGAGGCCCCAGAGGCTGGCAGGGGCAGGAAGGATGAACCCTGGGTGCCTCCAGGGGCAGGCTCTGCTCACACATGCCTTTCAGCCTGGGGATACTGAACTCAGATTTGTGGCCTCCAGAACTGAAAGAAAATATAGCTTTTGTTTAAACCACCATATTGTGGTTATTTGTGAAAGGAGCCACCCCAAATGAATTCAATGGTCTGTAAGCATTTGTCTCATTTGAGGTCCTTGCTCCATCTTCAAGCTGGGGTGGCCTCTAGCTTCTGTCAAGGGGGCAGAGGCTGCTGTGGGCTCAGGATGCGCTGGGGGAGGAAGGACCCCACTGCATCTCAGCAGATATTCCCATTCCCTGGGGTGCCACAGGCTTAGGATGGTCCCCAAAGCTATGCTCCACTTCACTTGATACCAAGAGGGATCCTGGCTTTCACATTCTCCCATGAATGGATGGCTAATCATCTGAGGTTCTTCACCTCACCTCACCTGAGGGAATCAGTGAATCAGTGTCGCAGCCAGAGCCATCACGTCCTAGGGTCCTTGTTGTTTCACAGCGCCAGGGATTCTGCCCCTTCCAGGCCCCTCATGCCAGCCTCCCATCCCTGCTCAGCATGGGGAAACTGTCACTAAGCAAAGCCGGACTCTGCATGCCCCCCTGCCAGCCCAGCAGCACGCCAAAGCCCATGGCAGAGTCTTCTTGCTAGGACTTTTGGTAGAAAATCTGAAATTCTGTCCCCTGGAAACACTCAGCAGAATCACGGGCAGAAAGAAGACTCAGCAGGGCGGCTCTCGAGGGGCACTCGGCTGTGGGACGAAGGTGACCGCTGAGTGCAGGTGCGACAGGGACTAGCCCATCCCACAGTGGGCTGCCATCTGGACGGCCCTTCAGTCGTTAACCTGCAACCAGGGACTGGGGCCCTGGGGGACTCAGTGGCAGCTAATCATTGGCCAAAGGCTGTCCCCTGGGAGGAGAACTACACTTGAGGCAAAGCCATTCCCTGGGGCCCCCAGAAGGAGTACAACTGTGAGCCATGACAACCAGCACCCCTGTGTGGCTGGGGCACAGCACCCACTCCTGACCTGCCCTATGCAGCTGCTGTTCCCACACCCAGGGCACGGCCCTAGCTATGTCTTCCCATGGCCACTTATTTTTGTTAAAGTAGAATTTTTTTTTTTTTACTCTTCTGTTTCCAACAAGGCAATTTAATTTTTAAAATTTATTTTATTTTATTTTGCCATCCTTAGGAATCAAACTGAGGACCTTCCCATGGTAGGCAAGAGATCTACCACCAAACTGCATCCCCAGCCCAGGATTTGCTAAATCCTATAAGCCAGTAAGAAGCCCGCTCATCCGGATCTGCCCCCAGGTGAGGCCACAGGATCAGAGACGCCTGCTCAGTAGAGACTGTGCAAAGCTGAACTGCCTGAGCAGACACCTGGGACGGTGGATGGACACTCACAGACACAGTTCCTACCACGTCAAGGATCAGGTACCAAGCCCTGTGGTCTGTTAGCAGATGACACTCCTCAGTCTCCAGGGGGCCTGCTTCCTCCTGCCTTCCTCCACAGCAGCAGGGCTGGTGCTCCTAGCCATTTCACATGGGGACCTTGTGGCAACTCCCAGAACCTCTGCAGCCTTCTCAGCAGAAAGATGGCACATAGGACAAAGCAATCTGCTTGTATTGTAATGCAGTTATCAAAATATTTTTAAATGTGATATGGTAATTTATGTGCTTCTTCATTAACATATTCAGCAAAACGTCACCCATGGCAGCTTTAATAACTACTGTAATCCAGATGCAGAGATGAGCATGAAGGAGATTTGAGACCAGGAATGGTAGCACATACCTGTAAACCCAGTACTTGTATGGCTGAGACAGAAGGATCACAGGTTCGAGGCCAGGCTCAGCAATTTAGCAAGGCCCTCTGCAACTTAGTGAGACCCTGTTTCAAAATTTAAAAATTAAATGGTGCTGGGGATGTAGCTCAGAGGTGGAATGTCCCTGGGTTCAACCTCCAGGAGCACAAAAAAAAAAAAAAAAAAAAAAAGGAGATTTGAAGATACCTGCCAGAAACAGCGTGAGATGAAAATGTCTGGGGGGTGTTTGGGTGACAGTTGTGAGGTCTGCAGACACTGCTGTGGCCTGTGGGCAACATTGTAAGGGATGTGCAAGAGGCCTGGGCCCTGTGAAGACGAGAGGTCGGGACAGCAGTGTCCTGGGTTTTCTCTGTGGACCAAGAACAATGTTTGAGGGCCTCATGAGAGGGAAGCTGGAGGGCCAGAGTCCTGGCTGGGAGGCTTGACAAGGAGAGCAGAGGTCCAAGTGATGTGGGGGAGAAGGAGGAGCCATGCAATGCTGGAGCCTGAGAAGCTGAAGAAAAGATAAAGAAACCCACTGTGCCCTGAGGCTCCTGAAGGAACTGGCCCTGGAACGCCTTGATTTCAGATTTCTGACCTTCATATTTTCAATATGCAGAGTGCTTTATTTTTTTGTTGGTGTGTTGTTTTGGGGTAGGTAATAATTTTTTTCTTTTTTTTATCAGTACTGAGAATCAAGCCCAGGGCCCTGGGAAGGCCAGTTAAAAATTATCTGTGCTAACTGGATGTGGTGGTGCACACTTATAATCCCAGCATTTGGGAGGCTGAGACTGGAGGATCTGGGTTCGAGGCCAGCCTCAGCTACCTAGTGAGGCATTCTGCAACTTAGTGAGACCCTGTTGCAAAATACAGAACAAAGAATAGGGCTGGGGGGTGTAGGTCAGAGGTAGAATGCCTCTGGGTTCAGTTCTCAGCACCGCAAAAAAAAAAAAAAAAAGTTATCTGTGCTGAGAGTGGTAGCAGGCCTGTAATCCCAGTACTGGGGAGACTGAGACAAGAGGTCTACAGTTTCGAGGCCAGCCTCAGTAACTTAGCAAGACTCTTGTTTCAAAACAAAAAATAAAATATGGCTGGGAGTGTGGCTCAGAGGTAGAATGCCCCTGAGTTTAACAAACACACACACACACACACACACACACACACACACACACACACACACACGCATTTACCACCTTAACCACTATTTATTAACAGTTCAGTAGTTTTAAGCACTGTCACATTATTGAACAACCATTCCTAGAACTATATTCATCTTGTACAACTGAATTGCTGAACCTTTTGACACCAACTTCCCAACCCCCTTCCCCTTCTACACCTCCTGGCAACTGCCATTCTACTCTTTGTACCTGAGTTTGACTTCTCTAGATAATTCATGCCCATGGAATCATACAGTATTTGTCTTTTTTTTTTTCTTTCTTTATATTGAGGATTGAACCCAGGGGCATTCTATATCTAAGCTACACCCCAGCCCTGTTTTATTTTATTTGTTTGTTTGTTTATTTATTTATTTATTCATTCATTCATTTATTTTGTGGTGCTGGGGATCTAACCCAGGGGCATTCTACCTCTGAGCTACACCCCCAGCCCTACTTTTTATTCTTTATTTTGAAACAGGGTCTCACTAAGTTGTGGCGGGCCTCACTAAGTAGCTGAGGCTGGCCGAGAACCCAGATCCTCCAGTCTCAACCTCCCAAGTACTGGGATTACAAGTGTGCGCCACCATGCCCAGCCCTATTTTATTTTCTATTTTGAAACAGGGTTTCAGTAATCTGTGGAGGGCCTCACTAAGTAGTTGCATAAATAAACAAACAAACAAATAAATATATAAATAAATATGTGTGTATATATATATGTATATATATATACATATATATATATATATATTAGTGGTACTGGGGATGGAATTCTTTTTTATTTTATTTTATTTTTTTTATAAGCCAGGTGTGGCCAGGCATGGTGGCACACACTTGTAATTCCAGTACTTGGGAGGCTGAGACCAGAGAATCTGGGTTCAGGCCAGCCTAAGCTACTTAGTGAGGCCCTCTGCAACTTAGTGAGACCCTGTTTCAAAATAAAGAATAAAAAATAGGGCTGGAGGTATCACTTGGAGGTAGAATGCCCCTACGTTCAATCCCCAGTAACATACACACACACACACACACACACACACACAGACACACACACACACACACACACACACACACACACGGTGTGGTGGTGTATGCCTGTAATTCCAGACTTGAGAGGCTGAGACAGGAGTATTGCAGGTTTGAGGCCAGCCTCAGCAACTTGGCAAGACTCTCAGCAACTTAGTGAGACCCTATTTCAAGATAAAAAACAAGGGCTGAGAATGTGGCTCAGTGGCAGAGTGTTTGCCTAGCATATGTGAGGCCCTGGGTTCAATCCCCAGCACAGACTAATAATAATAATAATAATAATAATAATATCAAAATAAAAAACAAAAAGGGCCAAGGTATAGTCTGGAGATAGAATGCTCCTGGATTCAATCCCCAGGTTGGGAGGCTGAGACGGGTTTGCAGTCAGATTTAGCAATTTATAAGACCCTGTTTCAAAATAAAAAGGGCTAAGGGTGTAGCTTGGCTCCTGGGTTCAATCTTCAGTATCACACACATACATACATTTTTTAAAATAAAATAAAATAGAGCTGAGAGTGTAGCTCAATGGTACAGCTACTTTGTGTTCAATCCCCAATACATAAAAAGGAAGAAAGGAAGGAAGGAAGGAAGACAAAAAATTCCTGTCCAAAAAGTATCCATGTCTTACACACCTATAATCCAAGCAATTCAGGAGGCTGAGGCAGGAGGATCACAAGTTCAAGGCCAGTCTGGGCAACTTAGAAAGACCCTGTCTCCAAATAAAATTAAGAGCTAGGCGCAAAGGCACACACTTGTAATCCTAGTACTTGGGAGGCTGAGACAGGAGGATCGCAGATTGGAGGCCAGCCTCAGCAACTTGGCAAGACCCTCAGCAATTTAGGGAGACCCTGTTTCAAAATAAAAATTAAAAAGGACTAGGGGTGCGGCTCGGAGGTGGAATGATCCTGGTTCAATCCCCAGTATCAAAAAATAAAAAATAAAGGGACTGGAGATGGTACTTGGAAGGCTGAGACAGGAAAATCACAAATTCAAGGATCACCTTAGCAACTTAGTGAGACTCTCAGCAGCATAGGGAGACCCTGTGTCAAACAAAATAAATTTTAAAAAGAGCCAGGCATGGTGGCTCATGCCTGTAATTCCAGTACTTGGGAGGCTGAGACAGGAGGAGCCGGGTTCGCGGCCAGCCTCAGCTACTTAGTGAGGCTCTCCGCAACTTAGTGAGACCCTTTTTCAAAATAAAGAATAAAAAATAGGGCTGGGAGTATAGCTCAGAGGTAGAATACCCCTGGGTTCAATTCCCCAGTACTGCAATAAATAAATAAATAAATTAATTAATTAATAAAAATTAGGGCTGGGGATGTAGCTCAGAAGTAGAATGCCCCTGGGTTCCATCCCCAGTACCACAAAAAAAAAAAATTAAAAGGGGGGGGGTGGCTAGGGATGTAACTCAGAGATAGAATGCCCTCTCAATTCAATCAGGGAGAGAGGGAGAAGAGAGAGAAGGGGGGAGCTGTTCCGGTTGATTTTTGTGGAAAGGAATTTATTAAAGGGTGTTAAATGGCTTATAGAAGTGTCAGGGAAGTTAAAGAAATAGATTCTGTATTGACCATTCAGGTACACTTGCAAGAGCTGAGCCGCAGAGCTGGGTCCCCAGGGAGTCACTTTCCTTCTCAGATCTGAATGCTGACGCTCAGGTAGGAGTTGGCTGTTGCCACCATGGTCAGGAGGGCTGCACCAGCAGGGACTGTTGTGGTGACAAAGCAACTAGCATCAGAAAAAGCCAGGACCAAGAAGGCCACCGTGGCCAGCACAGTGCCCACGTTCTCTGCTAAGGTTGTTGAAAATACTAGCCGGGCGTGGTGGTGCACACTTGTAATCCCAGCATTCGGGAGGCTGAGACCGGAGGATCCGGGTTCGCGGCCAGCCTCAGCTACCTAACTAGTGAGGCACTCCGCAACTTAGTGAGACTCGGTTTCAAAATAAAGAATTAAAAAAAAAATAGGGCTGGGGGTATAGTTCGGAGGTAGAATGTCCCTGAGTTCAATCCCCAGTACCGCAAAAAAAAAAAAAAAAAAAAAGAAAGAAAATACACATTGAAGCCAGGCATGGTGACCCACGCCTCTAATCCCAGTAGTTGGGGGGCTGAGACAGGAGGATCACAGGTTCAAGGCCAGCATGTGGTAAATTAGAGAAACTCTGTCTCAAAATAAAATAATAAAAAGGCCTGGGAGTGTAACTCACAGGTAGACTGGCCGGAGTTCAGTCCCCAGTACCATAAAAAAGTCAGAGAAAATATTAAATTAAAGAAAAAAAATTTGGTAGTGGAGATTGAACCCAGGGGCATTCTACCTCTGAGCTACATCCTAAGTCCTATTTTATTATTATTATTATTATTATTATTATTATTATTATTATTATTATTATTATTTTGCAGTAATGGAGATTGAACCCAGGGGGCATTCTACCTCTGAGCTACACCCCCAGTCCTATTTTTTATTCTTTATTTTGAAACAGGGTCTCAGTAAGTTGCAAAGGGACTCACTAAGTAGCTGAAGCTTACAATCCTCCTGTCTCAGTTTCCCAAGTATTGGGATAACAGGGATGTGCCACCATGCCCAGCTTAAATAAATTTATATATAAATAAATTGTAATAACTCTTGGCATAGTACCAGTGTTCAATAAATGTAGGCCATGAACCAGGCATGGTGGCTCATGCCTGTAATCCTAGTACTTGGGAGGTTGAGACAAGAGGATTGAGGGTTCAAGGCCAGTATGTAGCAACTTTAGTGAGACCCTGTTTCAAAATGAAAGATAAAACAGGACTGGAGTGTAGCCCATATGTAAAGCACCCCTGGGTTCTATCCCCAGTTTAAAAAAAAAAAAAAAGAAACAGAAAAAAAGCGGTGAGCAACACCTGTCCATGGTCCTGAACCTTCATCGCCCTCCAGAGCTTAACAATGTCTCCAAACACCAGGATTTTAGGGAGACTTGCCCACTCTTTCCCAGCAATTTTTTTCTTTTGTATTCTGAATTGAACCCAGGGGGATTCTGCCTTCACACTACACCCCCAGTCCTCCCCCTCCCTTTTTTTTTTTTTTTTTTGAAACAGGGTCTCACTAAATGGCTGAGAGTCAAGAAGTTGCTAAGGCTGGCCTGGAACCTGCAAT
The DNA here is from genome assembly GCA_004027655.1 of Graphiurus murinus. Taxonomy (NCBI): domain Eukaryota; kingdom Metazoa; phylum Chordata; class Mammalia; order Rodentia; family Gliridae; genus Graphiurus; species Graphiurus murinus. The sequence continues at coordinate 8,460 of PVLC010039629.1, forward strand.
CCTTCTCTCTCAGCCTCCCAAGTATCGAGCTTACCAGCATGCACCACCCACACTCAGCTACCCAGAAATTAATTCATTCTTCCTCTCTCTCTCTCTCTCTCTCTCTCTCTCTCTCTCTCTCTCTTTTGTGGTACTGGGGATTGAACTCAGAGGCATTCTACCTCCGAGCTACACCCCCAGTCCTATTTTTTATTCTTTTATTTTGAAACTGAGTCTCACTAAGTTGCGGAGGGCCTCACTAGGTAGCTGAGGCTGGCCGCAAACCCGGATCCTCAGGTCTCAGCCTCCCAAATGCTGGGATTACAAGCGTGCGCCACCACGCCCAGCTTCTCTCTCTCTTTCTGAATGAGAGATTGAACCCAGGGGCATTCTGCCTCAGAGGTACACCCCCAGACCTATTTTATTTTATTTTGAAATAGGGTCTTACTAAGTTATGTAGGGCCTCACTAAGTTGCTGAGGCTGGCTGAACACCTGTCACCCTTCTGTCTCAGCCTCCAAATACTGGAATTACAAGCATAAACCACTACACCTGGCATATTTAGAAATGCTTAACCAGGAAACAGAGGAGGCAATGAGAATAGAAAGGGAGCAAGGACAGACACACACACATAGCCTCAGCATATAGGGGAAACGAGCTACAAATAGATTTCAATAAAAACTTATTTCAACATTGTTGTCAAAAAGCACCATGTCCTAAGAGATTTTCTATCTTAATGGAAAATCTGGATTGTTTACATGAGAACCACAACTAGTATTTCAAAATCAGCAAGCCAAGCCAGGCGTGGTGGTGCACACCTGTAATCTCAGTACTTAGGAGGCTGAGATAGGAGGATCACAGGTTCGAGGTCAGCCTCAGCAATTTAGTAAGACCCTCAGCAACTTAAAGATACCCTCTTTCAAAAAAAATTTTTAAAGGGCTGGGGGTATAGCTCATAGGTAGAGAGCTCCTAGGTTCAATACCCAGAACCCCCCCCCCCAAAAAAAATTCACATGTAGGGCCAGGCATGGTGGCCCATACCCGTAATACCAGTACTTGGAAGGCTGAGACAGGATCGCAGGTTCGAGGACAGCCTCAACAAGTAGTGAGATTCTCATCAGTCTAGAAAGACTCTGTTTCCAAATAAGAAATAAAATCTGGCTGGGGATGTAGCTCGGAGGTAGCATGCCTTTGGGTTTAATCCCCAGTACCACACACACACACACACACACACACACACACACACACACAAAATCCACATGTAGAATATGGATACATTGTGGAATGGCTAAATTGAGCTAATTAACATATGCATTAACCCACATTCTTATCATTTTTCTGTGGTGAGAGCACTTCAAATCTGTTCTCCTAGACATTTTCAAGTATATAATACATTGTTATTAACTATAGTCATCATGTTACGTAACAGATCTTATTCCTCCCACGCCTGAGTCAGTTCTCCATTAATGTAACCAAACACCTGAGATAATAAACTTAAAAAGAGAAAAGGTGGGATAGGGGTATAGCTCAGTTGTACAGCACTTGTCTAGCATGCACAAGGCCCTGGGTTTAATCATCAGTAGTGCAAAATGAGAGAAAGAGAGAAGGAAAGGTTTCTTTTGGCTTACAGTTTCAGAGGTTCCAGTAACAGCCTTTAATGAGTCTTCGCGGACATTCCAGATCCAAACCATTCCATCCTATTTCAGTGACATTTTGTACCCTTTGAACAACATCTCCCCAATCCCTACCCCTACCCCATATTCTACTAGCTACCATTTTATACTGGAATCACAGGCATGTGCCACCACACCTCGCTGAAAAAAAAAAAAAAAAAATATATATATATATATATATATATATACCTATATAAATATATAAATACACACACACACACACACACACACACACACACACACACACACTGGGGATTGAACTGAGGGGCATTTTACCTCCAAGCTACAACCGCCCCCAGGCCTATCTTTTTTTTTATTTTTATTTTTTTGCGGTACTGGGGATTGAACTCAGGGGCATTCTACCTCCAAGCTATACCCCCAGCCCTATTTTTTATTCTTTATTTTGAAACCGGGTCTCACTAAGTTCCGGAATGCCTCACTAGGTAGCTGAGGCTGGCTGCGAACCCGGCTCCTCCTGTCTCAGCCTCCCAAATGCTGGGATTACAAGCGTGCGCCACCACGCCTGGCTTATTTTTATTTTGAAACAGGGTCTCGCTAGGCTGATGAACATCTTACTACTTGCTGAGGCTGTCCTTGAACCTTCAGTCCTCCTGTCTCAGTCTCCCAAGTATGCACCACCAAGCATGCGCCACCACACCCAGCTTATAAAGTATATATATTTTTAAAGAATAAAGCTATTATTGGTATAAGTGGGTTAGTGCAAATGTGGAGTATGTGTTAAATAATATAGTGTTGATGCTATTGACAAAATGTTAAAAATTGGGAGCACTGTGATTTATGTAGGAGAATGGTCTTGTTTTTAGGAGCTACATGTGAAGTATTTAGGTCTGAAATTTCCTAATGTCTGCAACTTAATTTCAGGTAGGAGAGAGAAAAAGGGAGGCAAAACCACCAGCAATTCTAGGGGTTGCCTACAGGGGTGTTCTTCATATAACTGTTATAACTTTTCTGTAAGAATGACAGTTTTCAAAATAAATAATTGAGGACAGATCAACACATATTTCTCATTAAGACTTCTATATGCTTTAAGCAATTCTAAGAGTTTTTTCTGTTCCTTGGAGTGGCAGGAGGGTCCCATTCACTCAACATTCATCAAATGCCAATCGATTGTGTGCTGGGCGTTGCTCCAGGCACGGGGTAAATGGAACACACAAATCCTCGAGCTCTCAGAATTGACATGCTAGCAGAAAATATTCCCCAACATGACATTTCTGTTCCCCATGCCTGCACCCTCACCACCTACTACCTGTGTGGGCAGAGAATGTTATAGGCTATATCCATCTTCTGCCTGTTCCTTTGTTGACAGAACCTGTGCATGTGTGTGTGTGCGTGTGTGTAGGGGGGGGGTGTTTATGAAGACTGAACCCAGGAGCATTCTACCTCCAAGCTATACCCCCAGCCCTATTTTTTATTTTGAAATTGGGTCTCTCCAAGTTACTGAGGGTCTAGTGAGACCCTCACAAGTTGCTGATGCTAGCTTTGAGCCTTCAACCCTCCAGTCTCAGCTCCCCAAGTAGTTGGATTGCAGGCCAGTGCCACCAGCCTGACTTTTTTTTTTCTTTTGAACTGAGGATCAAACCCAGAGCCTGTGCATGCAAGGCAAGTGTTTTACCACTGAGCTACATCCCTGCCCACAGAAATCTGAGTTAATCACAGGTGGGAAATGAGCTCAACTAAAATATATTTACTAGCTTCCCTTGCAGCTAGGATAACTAAGGCCAAAAACCTCAGATATTTGAGGGAGTTCCCAGAAAAGTTTCTTAAAGGGAGTAGGCAGTTGGTAAGTGCCTTTATTCCTTCCTCATCTTTTCTTTTATATCATCATCATCATCATCATCACCATTGTTGGTACTAAGGATTGAAACCAGAGACATTCTACCTCTGAGCTACATCCCCCAGCCCAATTTTAGTTTTTGTTTTGAAACAGGTTCTTTGCTCAGGTTAACCTCGAACCTATGATACTCCTTTCTCAGCCTCCCAAGTATTGAGATCACAAGCATGCACCACTACGCACAGCAGCTGATAGCTTGTTCTTTTTAATTTTATTTATTTATTTATTATTTTTGGTACTGAGGATTGAACCCAGGGGCATTCTGCCTCCAAGTTACACCCCCAGCCCTTTTTATTTTGAAACAAAGTTTTGCTAAGTTGCTGAGGCTGATCTCGAACCTCCTGACTCAGGCTCCCAAGGACTGAGATTACAAGCATGTGCCACCTCCCTCATAATTTCTACCTTGAATACGGATATGACAGCTGAAGCTCCAGCAGCCACAGTGAGCCAAGAGATAAAATTAAGACTGAAGGATCCAAATGTAAGAGTAGTCAAATGTAAGACTAAGAGGAGTTTAGTTCTGTGATGACACTGTGGAGCTACAATACCAGCCCTGCCTGGGAGAGAAATAAATCTGTATCTTATGGCCAGTCTCTACTCTAAAAGTCAAGTATAATTCACAACGATGCAAGAGCACTCAGGAACACCCACAAAGCCCCCAGAAGAGAGGAGGGAAAGCAGTAGAGTGGATGGTGTTTCTTTACTGTCTACATGCCAGACATCAACCTAATAATTTTGTGTGATCCATGCATGGTGTCACACGCCTGTAATCCCAGTACTTGGGAGGCTAAGACAGGAGGATCACAGGTTCAGGGCTAGCCTCAGCAACTTAGGGAGGCCCTCCACAACTTAACAAGACCCTGTTTCAAAATAAAATAGAGCTGAGGGAGTAGCTCGGAGGTAGAATGCCCCTGGATTCCATCCCCAGCACCACCACACAAAAAAAGAATTTTGTGTGCATTAACTTGTCCAGTCCTCACAATAGCCCTATGAGGTTGACCAGAGACTTGACAAGTGCTTGTGAGGGTTAGAAATAGTGAGGCAATGAGGGATTGAGTGCCCTGAGAGACACAGGGTTAATGAAAATGAAAACAAGGAGACTTCAGCCTGGCCTTGAGCAAGGCGGCTACATGTTATTTCTCAGACTGCTATGAGATATAGACTAGAGTTTGGGTTCCCAAGACCAGCCTTGAACAATGTGGCTGCATGATGCTCCCAAAGCTGACCACAAATAATGTAATAATGTGCTTACGTGATGTTTGTCTAGACCTATAGATTAGACCACGGACTTCAGGGGCAGCCTGACTGGCTCATGACTTACAGAGGAGTAAAAAGGGAAGCATACAGGACTAGTTACATGTCAGCAAGAAGGAGGAGAGGAGAGGGAGGAGGAGACAGAAAGAGGGTATAAGCCCCTCCACCAGTAGCCTCAGCAGCAACCTTCTTTTTCAGGCCCCCTCCCTCCTGTGTGGGAACTTTCCCTGTCCCTCTATTTTCTTTGACTTAAAGTAAAATTTGCCAGGTGTGGTGGTGCACGCCTGTAATCCCAGTATTTGGGAGGCTAAGACAGGAGGATTGCAGGTTCACGGCCAGCCTCAGCAACTTAGTGAGGTACTCAGCAACTAGTGAGACCCTGCTTCAAAATAAAAAATAAAATAGGGCTGAGGGTATAGCTCAGAGGTAGAATGCCCCTGAATTTAATTCCAATTATTCAAGTAATAAGTAATAATAGTAAAACTTCCATATTTGTGTGTGTGTTACTGGGGATTGAATTCAGGGGCATTCCACCTCCAAGCTACACCCCCTAACCCTATATTTTTATTTGGAAACAGGGTCTCACTAGGTTGCTGAGAGTCTTGATAAGTTGCTGAGGCTGTCATTGAACCTGTGGTCCTCCTATCTCAGCCTCCCAAGTCCTGGGATTACAGGCATGAGCCACCATGCCCAGCAACTTCCACACTCTTACACTTGCCCTTCTATTGTCTGGGATGTCATTTGTCAACTTTGTGAGACAAAGAACCCAGTAAGAAAACCCCAGTATCGAGCCAGGCGTGGTGGTGCACACTTGTTATCCCAGCATTCAGGAGGCTGAGATCGGAGGATCCGGGTTCAAGGCCAGCCTCAGCTACCTAGTGAGGCACTCTGCAACTTAGTGAGATTCGGTTTCAAAATAAAGAATAAAAAATGGGGCTGGGGGTATAGCTCGGAGGTAGAATGCCCCTGAGTTCAATCCCCAGTACC
>PVLC010039630.1:0-14237 GCA_004027655.1 Graphiurus murinus
TCCGGTCTCAGCCTCCCAAATGCTGGTATTACAAACGTGCACCACCATGCCCGGCTCCCTGTTTCAAAAATAAAAAATAAGCTGGGTGTGGTGGGGCACACTTGTAATCTCAGCATTTGGGAGGCTGAGACTGGAGGATCTGGGTTCACGCCCAGCCTCAGCTACATAGTGAGGCACTCTGCAACTTAGTGAGACCCTGTTTCAAAATAAAGAATAAAAAAATAGGGGTGGGGGTGTAGCTCTGAGGTAGAATGCTCCTGAGTTCAATCCCCAGTACCGCAAAAAAAAAAAAAAAAAAAGAAAAAAAAAATAGGGCTGGGGCTGTAGCTCAGAGGTAAAATGCCCCCAGGTTCCATCCCCAGTACTGCAAAAAAAAAAAAAAAAAAGAATAAAAAATAGGACTGGGGGTGTAGCTTGGAGGTAGAATACCCCTGGGTTCAATCCCCAGTACTACAAAAAAAGGGGGGGCTAGGGTTGTAGCTCAGTGGTAGAATGCCTCTGGGTTCAATCCCCAGTCCCAGAAAAGAGAGAGAGAGAGAGAAAAGAGGGGGTGGGGAGCAGCTATATCTCACTAGAATTCTTATGACTTTTACCTATATTGCCATGTCATACTCAAAACAGCCTCAACAGGGGATTTGCCCTAATCTCCCTTTTCGTGAAACAGGGGAAACAAGCCCAGAGTGGTGACACCACCTGCTCAAAGCCACACAGCAGGAAGGGGCAGAAGTAGGGTTGGACCCAGGCCCTGTGGCTGCAGCAGCCACGTCCCCGAAGGCCACACCATGGAATCCCCCGTTCTTGTTTTCTCTCCTCTCCTGCAGCCTCTGTCCCCTCCTTCACTGTGAGTGTGAATGTGTCCCTCCTCTCTCTACAGACCTACTGGAGTCCAGGTGAAATGGGTAACATCAAAGACAAAATGTCACTTACTCTGAGCCTCTGTGTTTTATTCTGTACAAGGGGAATAAAACAAGACTATCGACAGGGCTGTCATAGCACAACTGCACAGGCAAGCATGTAACGGAAGCCATGAGGACAATGGCGATGGCCATGTCTTTTTTGGCTCTGGAGATGTTTGAGGTTTCTTCTTTCTTTCCCTTTTTAAATTTTTATTTATTTATTTATTTATTTATTTATTTATTTATTTATTTTTACTGGTGCTGGGGATTGAACCCAGGGCATTCTACCTCTGAGCTACATCCCTAGCCCTTTATTTTTTCTTTTGAAATGAGGCTAAGTTGCTGAGGCTGAACTTGAACCTATGATCCTCCTGTCTCAGCTTCCCAAGTACTGGGATGATAGGTGTATACCACTGGACCTGGCTAATGCAGGGTCTGTTTGGCCAGGAACACAGAACCTGGGTATCTGGGTCCAGAATTTTTTTTTTTTTTTTTTTGGTACTGGGGCATTCATTCTACCTCCAAGCTACACCTCCAGTCCTTTTTATTTTGAAGTAGGGTCTCTCTAGAGCTGGGTGACACACACCTGTAATTCTAGTACTTTAGAGGCTAAGACAGAAGGATCCCAGGTTCAAGACCTTGAAGCAATTCAGCAAGACCTTGTTTCAAAATAAAAAGTAAAACTAAGTTGAGGATGTAGCTCAGAGGTAGAGTGCCCCTGTATCCCCCCCCCCAAAAAAAAAAAACCAGAAAGAAGGAAGGAAGGCAAAAGGAAAAAAAAGAGTAAGTCTCACTCAAGTTGCTGAGGCTGGCCTCGAGCCTGTGATCCTCCTGTCTTAGCCTGGAAAGTACTGGGATTATAGTCTAGGGCAACCACAGTGGCTCTTTCCCCTGGTCTTCATGTCCCCTGTCTTGGTCTGGGGCTGCGTAGTCCCTAGTCTCTCTGCAAGTCCTGGCTGCCTCCTTTTTTTGTTGTTGTTTTTTGGTGTGTGTGTGTGGTACTGGGGATTAAACACATTCTACCTCCGAGCTACACCCCCCCAGTCCTATTATTTTTTATTCTTTATTTTGAAACAGGGTCTCACTAAGTTGCAGAGGGCCTCACTAAGTAGCTGAGGCTAGCCACGAACCCGGATCCTCCAGTGTCAGCCTCCTAAGTACTGGGATTACAAGCGTGCACCACTACGCCCGGCTGGCTGCCTCCTTTTAGAACTGATTTCTAACCCTTGCCCCTCTCTGAACCCCAGCATGGATTGTTTTCCAGCAGGATCAGGCTGTGAAGGAAACTCACAAGTAAACAGTGCAGGTGGGAGGCGGCTGGGCAGAGAGTAGGTGGGGCCTCCAGGGAGGCGGGGGCGGATTGAGGGCTGACAAGTAAACACTGGGGCTGGTGATTTTCTTGTCAATTTCACCTGGGGTTTTCCCTCAATACAGAGAGGCAACCACACCATAGAAAGATTTATCTGAATAGGGCTGCCTTCCATTGACTCATCAAAAAAAAAAAAAAAAAAAAAACCAAACACTAGGGGGGGAGGAAGGGTAGCCATGGCTGGAATAACAGTCCTAGAAGAAAACAATCAACCAAAAAAATCAATAATGAGCTGGGGGTTTTAGCCAAGCCTGTAATCCCAGTACTTGAGAAACTGAAAGATCACAGGTTCAAGGTTAGCCTCAACAACTTAGCAAGATCCTGTTTCAAAATAAAAAATTAAGAGCCGGGAGTGGTGGCCCACACTTGTAATCCCAGTACTTGGGAGGCTGAGATAGGAGGATCACAGCTTCAAGGACAGCCTCAGCAAGTAGTGAGACTCTCATCAACCTAGTGAGATCTTGTTTCCAAATAAGAAATAAAATCGGGCTGGGGGTGTAGCTCAAAGGTAGAATGCCTCCGGGTTCAATCCCTAGTACCACACACACACACACACACACACACACACACACACACACACAAAATAGAGTTGGGAGTGTACCTCAAAGACAAGACACCCCTGGGTTCAATCCCCAGTACCCTTCTCCATACACACACAAATCAATAATAAAGAGAAAGAGAGGCCTGGCGTGGTGGCGCATGCTTGTAATCCCAGCATTTGGGAGGCTGAGACCGGAGGATCCCAGTTCGCGGCCAGCCTCAGCTACCTAGTGAGGCACTCCGCAACTTAGTGAGACCTTGTTTCAAAATAAAGAATAAAAAATAGGGCTGGGAGTATAGCTCGGAGGTAGAATGCCCCTGAGTTCAATTCCCAGTACCGCAAAAAAAAAAAAAAAAAAGAGAGAGGATTCACAGGGTGCTCACACATGCTCACACATACTTCCCAGCTGAAAGGTCCCAGTCAGACTTGTCATGAAGCACTTAACACAGAGCCCCCCATGCCCAGTGTGGCCCCCTCAAGAGCCTCATTCTTCCACCCTGGGGACCATGGTCCTCCTCCATCAAGGATGGTCAAGGGATCTCTTCCTTATCTCTGGGAAAGCCTGTGCCTGCACCTAACAGTTCCCTCCAAACTCCACGGCTCCCTGCCCCTATTTTTTTTTTTTTTCTCTCAGTACTGGGATTGCACCCAGGGGTTTTCTACCACTGAGATGCTCTAACCCTGAGCTACACCCCCAATTTTTTTTTTTTTTTTTTTTTTTTTTTTTTTTTTTTTTTTTTTTTTTTTTTTTTTGCGGTACTGGGAATTGAACTCAGGGGCATTCTACCTCTGAGCTATACCCCAGCCCTATTTTTTTATTCTTTATTTTGAAACAGGGTCTCACTAAGTTGCGGAGTGCTTCACTAGGTAGCTGAGGCTGGTCGAGAACCCGGATCCTCAAGTCTCGAGCCTCCCAAATGCTGGGATTACAAGCCTGTGTCACCACGCCCGGCTTTACTTTTTTTTCTTTATTCTTTATTTTGAAACAGGGTCTCACTAAGTTGCAGAGTGCCTCACTAGGTAGCTGAGGCTGGTCTCGAACCGGGATCCTCCGGTCTCAGCCTCCCAAATGCTGGGAATACAAGCATGCACCACCACACCTGGCTTCCCAATCCTTTTTATTTTGTTTTGAAACAGGGTCTTGGGAGGTTGCTTCTTGTCTCAGCCTCCCCAAAACACTGGGTGCTTCTTGGGAGGCTGAGACAAGAGGATCACAGGTTCAAGGCCAACATGCAGTAATTTAGCAAGACCTTGTTTTAAAATAAAAATAAAATGGGATAGAGGTTTAGTATGCCCCTGGGTTCAATACCCAGTACCACAGGGGAAAAAAAAGAATAGAAACAGGATGTCACTAAGTTGTTGGGGGTCTCACTAAGGTGCCTAGGCTGGTCTTGAACCTAGGATCCTCCTGTCTCAGCTTCCTGTATACTGGGATTACCTGCGTGTGCCACTGCTCTGGTCTACCGCTGCTTTCCCTTCACCATTTACAGTCCCTGGGCCTCTGTGAGCCTCTCTCTGCTCATCTGTACAACAGAACTTTTTTTTGGTGCTGGGGACTGAACCCCAGGGGCATTCTACTTCCAAGCTACACGCTATTTTATTCTACCTCCAAGCTACAAGATATTTTATTCCTTTATTTTGAAATAGTCTAAGTTGAAGATGGCTTCACTCAATTGCTGAGGCTGGCTTCCAATCTGCAATCCTCCTGCGTCAGTCTCCCAAGTACTGGGATTACAAGCGTGCGCCACCACATACCACATCTGACTTCCTTCAGTCCTTTTTTTTTTTTTTTTTTTGCAGTACTGGGGATGGAACCCAGGGCATTCTACCTCTGAGCTACACCCCTAGTCCTATTATTCTTTATTTTGAAACAGGGTCTCACTAAGTTATAGAGGGCCTCACTAAATAGCTGAGGCTGACCATGAACCTGGATCCTCCTGTCTCAGCCTCCCAAGTACTGGGATTACAAGCATGCACCACCACACTTGGCTTCCTTCAGTCCTTTTTATTTATTTTTTGTTTTTGTTTTGTTTATGCTTTTTTTTTTTTTTTTTTTTTTTTGCAGTACTGAGGATTGAACCCAGGGGCATATCACCTCTGACCTACACCCCCAGCCCTATTTTTTATTCTTTATTTTGAAACAGTCTCACTAAATTTCGTAGGGCCTCACTAAGTAGCTGAGGCTGGCCTCGAACCCGGATCCTCTGGTCTTAGCCTCCCAAGTACTGGGATTACAAGTGTGTGCCACCATGCCAAGCTCCCTCAGTCTTTTTTTTTTTTTTTTGCGGTACTGGTTATTGAACTCAGGGGCGTTCTACCTTCGAGCTACACCCCCAGCCCTATTTTTTATTCTTTATTTTTTGAAACAGGGTCTCACTAAGTTGCGGAGTGCCTCACTCCAGGTAGCTGAGGCTGGCCGCGAACCTGGATCCTCTGGTCTCAGCCTCCCAAGTACTGGAACTACAAGGGTGCACCACCAAGCCGGGCTCCCAGCCCTATTTTTTATATTCTTTATTTTGAAACAGGGTCTCACTAAGTTATGGAGGTCCTAATTAAGTAGCTGAGGCTGGCCACAAACCTGCGGTCCTCCTGTCTCAGCCTCCCAAGTACTGGGATTACAGGCATGCGCCACCACGCCTGGCTAGTGCTGGGAACTCTATAAGCACAGCTGCAGCCTGTGCTTCCAGGCAGGTGCTGCTAGCATCCTTGAATGACCAATGAGGAAACTGAGGTTAGAGAGGTTAAGCAGCCGGCTCACAGCCACGGGTCAAGGAGGTTGGCAAAGCCAGGTTTGGAGCAAAGGCGACTAACTCAGCACCTAACACATGCTGCTCTTTCCTCCCAAGCTGTGGGGAATTTTGTCACTGCCAAGGTCCTCACCAATTCTTTTTTTTTTTTTTTTGCGGTACTGGGGATTGAACTCAGGGGCATTCTACCTCCAAGCTATACCCCCAGCCCTATTTTTTATTCTTTATTTTGAAACCTGGTCTCACTAACTTGCAGAGTGCCTCACTAGGTAGCTGAGGCTGGCCGCGAACCAGATCCTCCGGTCTCAGCCTCCCAAATGCTGGGGATTACAAGTGTGCGCCACCATGCCTGGCTCTATTTTTATTCTTTATTTTAGTTTAATTTAATTTTATTTTTTACGGTACTGGGGATTGAACCTAGGGGTATTCTACCTCCGAGCTACACCCCCAGCCCTATTTTTTATTCTTTATTTTGAAACAGGATCTCGCTAAATTGCAGAGGGCCTCACTAACATAGGTGAGACTAGCCGTGAACCAGGGCTCAGCCTGGTCCTCGCCAATTCTAACATCTATTCCCAAGTGTCTCTGGAGTCAGACATAGGTGTCAATCCCAACTCTGCCGTTTCCCTGCTGTGTGGCCTTGAGCACATTCCTTAACTTCTCTGAGCCTCCTAGCTGCCTCTGTAAAATACAATAGTATTCACTTTCTTGAGTGATTATGAGGTTCAGAGAGATCATGTTTTTAAAGCACTGAGCACATAATACTCATGCAATAGATATGTACCCAATAGATATTCATTGAATAAATGGATGTTTCTGGGCCTGGAGGTGTGGCGCAGTAGTAGAATGAGTGAGTGTTTAGCATGTGCAAGGCTCTGGGTTCAATCTCCAGCCACAAAAAAAAAAAAATTACATAAAAGGTAAGATCGGGGCTTTAAGTCAGCCATAGAGTGCTTGCCTGATATGCACAACGTCCTGGATTTCATCCTTAGTATGCTGCAAAAAAAAAAAAAAAAAAGACAAAGAAGAGCTGGACTTTGTGGCCTATGCTTGTAATCCCAGTACTTGGGAGGTTGAGACAGGAGGATAGCAGGTTCAAGGCAGCCTCAGCAACCTTAGTGAAGCTCTCCACAACTTAGTGAGACTCTGTTTCAAAAAAATAAAAATATAGGGCTGGGGGTGTGGCTTGGAGATAGAATGCTCCTGGGTTCAATCCCCAGTACGGGGGGGAAAAAAAGTGGTTGCTAGTTTAGGATGAGATGAGTCTGTCACAGTGGCACACCCTGTAATCCCAGTATTTGAGAGGCGGAAACAGGAGAATCACAAGTTGGAGGCCAGACTCAGCAACCTAGTTTAAGATGTGATGAAAGAGAAGGTGCTAGCCAGGTATGGTGGTGCACACCTATAACTGCAGTACTTGGGAGGCTAAGACAGGTTCAAGACCAACCTCACAATATAGTGAGACTCTCAGCAACTTAGGGAGACCCTGTTTCAAAGCAAAAAATAAAAAGGACTGGAGGTGTTGCTTGGAGGCAGAAGGACGGAGTTCAATCCCCAGTACCATAAAAAAGAAAGAGAGAGAGAGAGGGAGACAGAAAGAAGAAAGAAAGAGAAACAGAAAAAAGTTTTAATCCAAAAGAGGTTGAAGAAGTACTTGCTTTGGAGTTCCAGAGACCCAGAGACTCAGTTCTGCCTCTCGCATGCTGTGTGACTCTGGGGCCATGAATTTCCGTCTCTGAGCCACAGTTACTCATCTATACAACCCAGTCATATCTGTGTTTCCCTCACGGTGCTGTTGTGATGATTAAATTAGATCACGCAGGTAACTGCAACGCATGTCTGGCTCATAGCAAGGGCTGTTAGAAGTGGCTCCAGTGTGTACTGAGGGAGCAGTCCCTCCAGCCTTGAATAAAGAAAGGATGGGGGTGAAGAGCATTTACAGGCATGGACCTAAGTTGAACAGACAGGGAAATTGAGGCCCAGGAGGTGAAAGGGCCTTCCCAGAGGACATAGAGCAACTAGAGGAATGCCCTCCTTCCGGATCTCCGTGGGAGACTAGAGTCAGATGGGGGTCATGGGCTGGGAGCGGGCCCTTTAAATCCTAAGCTCCACCTTTGCTTAGAGGGTCTCTAGAGAGTATAAAAGGGGGTGCAGCTCTTCTCTGCTCCACTAAACACCTTTCTCCCCTGCCCACTGGCCCCCTGCCCGGTCCCTCCCCAGCTACCCACCTCATGCCCCTCCTGGGTGTCATGGAGCTGCCCCCCTTTGACATGTGGAAGGACTACTTCGGCCTGAGCCAGGTGGTACTGACGCTGATCCAGAGCCGGAGCCAAAGTTTGGAGGCCGAGGGGACCCAGGAGACCAGAGCTGGCCCCCAGCTGGGACGGGATCAGGGACCCGGGACCTCCCTGTGCAACTTCTGCAAACACAACGGAGAGTCCCGCCACGTCTACTCCTCACACCAGCTGAAGACTCCAGAGGGCGTGGTGGTGTGTCCCATCCTGAGACACTACGTGTGTCCCCTGTGTGGGGCCACCGGGGGCCAGGCCCACACGCTCAAGTACTGCCCACTCAATGGCAACCAGCAGTCTCTCTACCGCCGCAGTGGACGCAACTCAGCCGGCCGGAAAGTCAAGCGCTGAGGACCCTGAGGTGCCCGCCACCCGCACCCCCCGACCCTCCCAGTTTAGTCCCTTCCAAGTCCCTAAATCCTCCCCTCTGCCTACCCAGCCCTTTGGGAGTCCTGGCCCCCGGTTCTCCATCTGAAATGATGGTGGCTGCGGGCAATGGGTCTGGCCCAGGGATTCCAGGTACACTAGGATGACCCCATGCACCCATGGCTGCTTCTGAGCTACCGTCTGTGGATCTTCAGTTCTTCTGGGGCCTGCTGCTGTCACTAGCCCTGCCCTTTTGACTTCTCAGCCCCTGGACTCCGTCCCTCGGGGAAGCCTCAGATCCGCAGCCCTACAGGACTCCAGTGTGCTCTGCCAGGCTGGTCCTCGGAATTTGGAGACAGTGAACAAGGCTGGCCCGGATCCTCCCACGAGACAACTTGAAGATGGGATATTAGCGCGAAGCATCCTTCTCTTTCTTCATCACCTGCAGACTCACTGTTTCAGCGTGGACCACGCCAGGTTGTTTCTCCCAGTCTTCATCATCTTGTGCATCAGGAGCTGGGGTAGGGGACAGGACCATGCTGGACATTGTGTTTTTCAGGCTTATCTGGGAATTGAGAGCCTCAGGGTGAACTGAACCCTGTCAGCACCCCCTAATTGTTCTTCTCATTGTTCGTCCCATTTCACTCCTTTCCTACCCTACCTCTGAGACCTTTGGAGTCCTTTTCCCCCAGTGAGAGGCGCTTCTCTCTGCCACCTCCTCCCACCCCCAAATCATGAGAGTTGGCTGTGTTTTTGTATCCCTCAACAGTTGAGTCAATGAAGCTCCCACAGGAAAGGGGTTTGAGCACCTGGATGGGAATGGTAACTGCCTAGATTTTATTTTAGGGGCAAAGAAAAGAACCCCAGTCAGATTTTAAGTTGGTTGGTTTGAGGCTCAGAGCTGAGAGCCTGGGTTTTGAGCTCTGGTAAATAAAGAACATTTTGAGTTGTTATTGAAAGCCTTGTGTCTGTTTCTAACTTCACACCTGGCCCTGCCTTGGGAGGCAAGGGGAGGAAGCCCAGAAGCTGCATATGCCTCAATCCCAGGAAGTAGGAGGCTGGGCAGGAAGGGGTACAGGGTTCATCCCTAGACCTGCCCCCGTATGCTCTCCCACACAGGTCACCTGAGAATGGGTTCCCAAGTTCCTCCCCAGCCTTTGCCTTGGCCCTAGATTCCCTTTTCCTGTCCTGCTAGGAGGGGGGTCCTCTCCTGCCCTGTGAGACCCTGGGCTTCTAGGACTGACTTTTTGGTAACCAAGTTTGTAAAACTTTGGGCGCTCAGACCCCACTGGAGAGGTATTGAAAAACATTGATCTCTGCCAGGCATGGTGGAACATGCCTATAATCCCAGTACCTAGGAGGCTGAGACAGGAGGATGACAGATTTGAGCCTCAGCAATTTAGGGAGGCCCTCAGCAACTTAGTGAGACCCTGTTTCTTTCTTTCTTCTTTTTTCTTTTCTTTTTTTCCTTCTTTTTCTTTTTGCCATACTGGGGGTTGAACCCAAAGGCATTCTACCTCCAAACTACACCCTCAGCCCTATTTTTTTATTCTGTATTTTGAAACAGGGTCTCACTAAATTACTGAGGGCCTCCCTAAGTAGCTGAGGCTGGCCATGAACCTGTGATACTCCTGTCTCAGCCTCCCAAGTACTGGGATTACAAGCATGTACCACCATGCCCAGCTTGAGACTCTGTTTCAAACTAAAAAAACAAAATAGGGCTGGGAGTATACCTCAGAGGTAGAACACCTCTGGGTTCCATCCTCAATACCATCAAAAAAAAAAAAAAAAAAAAAAAGTATGGGCCTCCCAGAGAAACACATTGCACAAAATGTTGCATGTAATATCAGGGTTTCTTTTATCCCATTGTTTAACAACTATTTATTGAGCACCTACTTGGTGTCACTGTTCTAGGAACTGTGGGAACAGAGGTGATTGAAACAGAGAAAGCCCCTGTCCTCATGACATTCTAGTGTGGGGTGCTGATAATCAAACAATCAAAATATAACATAACGCTTGTAATCCCAGCATTTGGGAGGCTGAGACTGGAGGATCCGGGTTCACAGCCAGCCTCAGCTGCTTAGTGAGGTCCTCTGCAACTTAGTGAGACCCTGTTTCAAAATAAAGAATACAAAAAATAGGGCTGGGAGTATATCTCAGAGGTAGAATGCCCCTGAGTTCAACCCCCAGTACCACACACACACACACACACACACACACACACACACACACACACACAAATATATATATATATATATATATATATATATATATGGTAATATCAAGTGGGTGATAAGGCCCATGAAGGAAAATAAAGCAGGTGGGAAGATGGGGAGTGATCAGTTGGGGGTGACACGTGAGCAAAGTCCAAATGAAACAGGAAACTGGGCCGGGCGCAATGGTCCATACTTGTAATCCTTGGACTTGAGAGGCTGAGACAAGAGGATTGCAGGTTCGAAGCCAGCTTCAGCAATTTAGACTCTGTTTCAAAATAAAAAGAATAAAATAGGGCTGGGGTATTGGTGAGAGGTAGAATGCCCCTGAGTTCAATCCCCACAACCACACACACACACACACACACACACACACACACACAGAAACAGGAAACTGGAAGAGTATCTGGGAGAAGGGGATTCCAGGCAGAGGGGAGAGCAAATTCAAAAGTCCTGAGGTGAGACTGAGAATGGGGTGTGTTTGTAGAAGACACTGGAAGCTGGCTGAGTAAGGGGTGAGATCAGAGAGGAGGATAGGGTGGGCAGGGAGTCCAGGATGCTGCAGCCCCCAGTGGGACCCTGACCTCTATTGTGCATTCTCACACACACCCCAGTTACAGAGAGAACCAAAGACCCCAGTTAAGGACCTCCTCTCACAAGGTCTGCTGACAACAGACACTCCCAAGTTAAACAACTGGGAAAAAGTGAAGCAGCAGCCTCAAGTCCAGATGGGAGGTGTGCAGTGAGCATGGGGCAGGGTGAGCCCTCTGCAGAAGTAGGGTGCCCTTTCTAGTTTACACCAAGGGGTGCATCAGCCAGGGGTCATAGCCTCTCAATCAGGTGATAGAGTTTTTGTTTTATTTGTTTTGTTTTTTGGTACTGGGGATTGAACCCAGAGGCATTCTACCTCCAAGCTTTTTAGATCACAGGTTCAAGGCCAGCCTCAGCAAGTTAGCAAGATTCTCAGCAACCTAGCAAGATCCTGTTTCCAAACAAAAAATAAGAAAGTGCTGGGGGTATAGCTCAGAGGTAGAATGTCCCTGGGTTCAATCCCTAGTAACACAAATAAATAAATAAATAAATAAATAAATAAATAAAATTTAAATTAAAAAAAAATTTAGCCGGGTGTGGTGGTGCACGCTTGTAATCCCAGTACTTGGGAAGCTGAGACTGGAGAATCCAGGTTCGAGGCCAGCCTCAGCTACTTAGTGAGGCCCTCTGCAATTTAGTGAGACCCTGTTTCAAAATAAGGAATAAAAAGTAGGTCTAGGGGTATAACAGCTCAGAGGTAGAATGCCTTGTGTTCAATCCCCAGTACAAAAAAAAAAAATTAAAAAAGGGCTGGGGGTGTAATACCCCAGATTTAATTCCCAGTATTACAAAAAATAAGGGCTGGAGGTGTAGCTCAACGGTAGAATGCCTCTGGGTTCAATTGACAGTACCTCAATAAAAAAAAAAAAGGACTAATCTCTGACACATGGTTATAGGGTGGTGTCCTTAGTACTCATGAGAACTACGCAGTATAGACAATTATCTCATGCTCAGTTCTCAGGAGAATACTTGGGGCTAACGGGGGTGTTTTAGACCTGGGAAGGTGAGAGAGGGAAGATGCTGAGGTCAACTGGGGCTGTGGAGCACCCGAAGTGCCCGGGGTCATCCAAGGAGAAGCTCCCAGAGGCTGTGGGACACCTAGATCAAGGGATCCGAGGCCAGAACTAGAAACGACAAATCATGGTTTTAGCTTTCTTAAGTGAATCAAATTGCTTATTCAATGGCTAATTAAGTGGCAGGGTAGCTGACAAGAACAGAGGGTACTTGAGGAGCTGAGGGAACAACACCTGGCTCTCTCCCTCCACTGCACTTGCAGAGCTGCAGGTGCGCTACTGGCTCTACACCTCCAGCCTTTTCACGAGCTCCAGACCACATCTAATACCAAAAGACACTGTTGCTGCCAGTCACCCCCAGGGAAACTGTGGCAGACCAAGTAGTGCGGGACCGGTCTATCCGAACTTTGGGCACAAGCTGCTGGCCCAGTTGCTGGGCACTAGTGAAGAGGACAGCGTGGTGGGCGCCCTCCATGACAAGATGAACCAGAACTTCGTGGGAGACATGGAAACAGTGGGCAGTGGGGTCTCCCAGTGTGCAGAGAGGGAACCTCAATACGCACTGACCACAACTCTGAGTGCCCAGGTTGCTTAACTTAATCCCACCGGGAACCAGCCTAACCAAGACGCTGAGGCTGGCCACGAACCCAGATCCTCTGGTCTCAGCCTCCCAAGTATTGGGATTACAAGCATGCGCCACCACGCCTGGCTGAGACCGTTTTTTGTTTGTTTCATTTTGTTGTTGTTATTGTTTGTGACAGTGGGAATTGAACCTAGGGGCATTCTACCTTTGAGCTATACCCCCAGCCCTATTTTTTATTTTTATTTGGAAACAAGGTCTCAATAGACTAATGAGAGTCTCACTACTTGCTGAGACTGTCTTTGAACCTGCAATTCTCCTGTCTCAGCCTCTCAAGTATTGGGATTAAAAGCGTGGGCCACCATGCCATGCCTGGCAAGACTCTGTTTTGTTTGTTTTGTTTAGTTTTTGTGGTACTGGGGATTGAACCCTGGGACATTCTACCTCTGAGTACACTCCCAGCCCTATTTTATTCTTTAATTTTGAAACAGGGTCTAAGTTACCAAGGGCCTCACAAGTTGCTGAGGCTGGCTGTGAACCTTCAATCCTCCTGTCTCGGCCTCCCAAGTACTGGGATTACAAGCATGTGCCACCACACCTGGCTAAGACTTTGTTTTAAAATAAAAAGGGTTGGATGTGGTGTTGCACGCCTTTAAACCCAGTACTTGTGAGGCTGAAACAGGAGGATCGAAGGTTCACAGCCAGCCTCAGCAAGTAGTGAGACTCTCATCAACCTAGCGAGACCCTGTTTCAAAATAAGAAATAAAATCAGGCTAGGGGTGTAGTTCAAAGGTAGAATGCCTCTGGGTTCAATCCCCAGTACCACCAAAAAATAAATAAAAAATAAAAAGGGCTGGTAGTGTAGCTAGGAGATGAATGCCCATGGATTCCATCCCCAACACTACACACACACACACACACACACACAATCTTCCTCTATTCAGGGCCCTCCCATGGCTCTTGCCTCTCCCAGAATAATGGCCCCGCACCACTTTGCTCCATTTACTCCAGCCCCTCTGGCCTCCTTGATGTTCATGGAACACAGCAGGCACAGTCTCATCTCTGGCTGCATCTGCTTCCTTACTTTCCCATCTCAATTCAAATGTCACCTTCTCAGAGGGTGTGGCAGCACAGGCTTGTAATCCCAGTACTTGAGAGGCTGAGACAGGAGGATGGTAAGTTCAAGGCCAGCCTCGGCAACTTAGTAAGGCCCTCCACAACTTAATGAGAGCCTATTTCAAATAAAAGAATAAAATAGGGCAGGGGCATAGGTCAGAGGTAGAAAGCCCTTGGGTTCAATCCCCAGAACCAAAAAGAAAAAAAAAAAAAAAAAAGTCACCTTCTCCGGGAGGCCTCTGCTACCCACCTTATTTCTTCTTTTTTTTTTTTTTTTTTTTTTTTTTTTTTTTTTTTTTTTTTTTTTTTTTTGCGGCGGTACCGGGGATTGAACTCAGGGGCGTTCTACCTCCGAGCTATACCCCCAGCCCTATTTTTTATTCTTTACTTTGAAACCGAGTCTCACTAAGTTGTGGAGTGCCTCACTAGGTAGCTGAGGCTGGCCGCGAACCCGGATCCTCTGGTCTCAGCCTCCCGAATGCTGGGATTACAAGCGTGCGCCACCACGCCCGGC
>PVLC010039631.1:0-14214 GCA_004027655.1 Graphiurus murinus
CATCCGCACTGTTCGGATCTATTCTGCTTGGTGACTACAGTTAATAACCATGTGTTGCACATTTGGAAATTGCTGAGACAGTTGGTTTTAAGTGTTCTCTCACACACAAAATAGTATGTGAGGCCATACATGTGTTAATTAGCTTGGCTCACCCACTCCATAATGTACACATATTTCAAACATGATGTTATATACCATAAATATATACAATTTTTATTTGTCAAAACAAAACAAAAAAATCTCATGAACAGCTGGGCGTGGTGGCACACAACTATAATCCCAGTACTTGGAAGGCTGAGATGGGGGGGGGAGGGGGTGTCACAGGTTCATGGCCAGTCTTAGCAACTTAGTGAAGCCCTCCACAATTTAGTGAGATCCTGTTTCAAGTAAATAATAATAATAATAATAATAATAATAATAATAATTATTATTATTATTATTATTATAAAGTGGATCTAGGGATAGAATGCCACTGGATTCAATCCCCAGTACCAAGAAGAGGAAAATAAATCCCATGAGTACAATATTTCATGAACATTCCAGGCATCATTCTTTCCTCTTTGGTCTCCAAACACGTGCACCCTCTCCATTCTCTTCCTTATCTGCAGAATTCTTCAGTAACAGAGGGGAGAAGGGGTGCCCACCCACCTCACCAACATCACAACTGGGGCTCCGAAAAGCTTATGGGCCACAGAGCCAGCAGGTGCAGGAAGCTTGGGCAGGTCTGCTCTGGACCGGCGCCCTTGTCCACTGGCTGTTTTTAAGGGGGTGTCCGTCACAGCTCAGGACTGTTCCTAATGGTGCAGATGGGCTGGGCATGCTCTCCCCTCTTTACGTTGGGAGGAGCTGGTCAGTTTGTAAGACATCCCTAGGCTCCAGGCTACCTGCCTTGCTGGGCCAGGGAGAACACTCAGGTCACAGATACAGACTAACAATGGCACCAGTTGGAAAAACAAAGAGAAAATGGAAACTTGGGTGGTGCACACCAGTATTTGGGAGGCTGAGACAGGAGGATCATAGGCTTGAGGCTAGCCTCAGCAACTCTGCAAGACCTTGCTTCAAAATAAAAAATAAAAAGGGCTAGGGTGTAGCTTGGAGGTAGAATGTCCCTGGGTTCAATGAGCTGGGTGTGGTAGCACATGCTTTGTAATCCTAGTACTTGGGAGGCTGAGACTGGAGGATTGCAGGTTCAAGGGCAGCCTCAGCAACTTAGTGAGGCTCTCAGCAACCTAGGGAGACCCTGTTTCCAAATAAGAAATAAAATTGATCTGGGGATATAGCTCGGAGGCAGAATGCCTCTGGGTTCAATTCCCAATACCACAAAAACAAAACAAAACAAATCAATCCCCATTACAGAAGGAAGGAAAACCGTTCAGTAAGAGGAAAGAATAGAGCCAGGGGTGATGATGCACACTTGTAATCCCAGTACTTAGGAGGCTGAGACGGGAGGATCATAGGTTTGAGGCCGGCCTCAGCAACTTAGTAAAACCTCATTTCAAAATAAAAAGGGTTGGGGATCTAGCTTGGAGGTAGAATGCCCCTGAGTTCAATCCCCAGTATGGAACAAAGGAAAAACCTCTAGTAAGAGGAAAGAACAGAGCCGGCCATAGCAGCACACACCTTGTAATCCCCATACTTGGGAGGCTGAGACGGGAGGATCCCATGTTCTAGAACAGCCTCAGCAACTTGGCAAGACTCTCAGCAACCCAGTAAGACTATGTTTCACAATAAAACCTACGATTGGTACGAGGTGTAGCTCAGAGGTAGAATGACTCTGTCTTAACACCCAGTACCAAAAAAAAAAAAAAAAAGGAAAGAACAGAACAGCTGTACTGTCCACTGGCCCAAAACATGACCGCACAGCAGGCATAGACAGTCCCACACTGGGAAGTGGATTCGACAGGGACAAGAGCTCTGCTGGCCGCAGCCTCCGCCCGCCCAGCCCAGTGTCTTGTCTGGGGCAGCCCTGGATGGTACAGTCGGCGGGCAGGTGAGAGCGTGGGAGGGGATCAGCATCAATGGTGTGTGATGCACAGAGAGGCTCAGACACGCTCGTCCCTCACCTGGGACCAGAGGCTGGACAGGGAGGACGTGGAGACCGCACACCTCTCACCTCTCACCTCTGCGGTCCCAGGTGCAGCTCCGCCCTCCACAGAGCCACCCCTCCTCCTCGCCTCTCTCTGCCTCCCCCAGCTGGGCTCCAGGTCCCGGGTCCCACAGACAGCTCAGAAGCTGAGGCACAAAACTCCCCAGCAGCCAGAAGCTTGCTAGAGAGATTGCAGGGTCAGAGAAAGGGTGAGGCGGCCCCAGGAGGCCTTGTAAATCAGCTCTGGCAGATCAAAAGCGATCCTACACACCATAAACATGCTGCTTGGGTCTCTGGGAGTTGTTTTGGGGGTGTCCATTTCCCTAACACCAACTGGTAATGACCTCTGTAGTCACTCCACCTGTCAATCACAGGATGCATGTTCCTTCTTGTCTTTAAGTTCATTTGAATTTTTTTTTTCCTACTTGCAACTGAAGGTGCATAGCAAAGCTTACACGTAAGAAAGGGACAGAGTTCTGGGCGCAGCACTGCACAGAGACACTGTTTGGACTCCAGGCTCCTGGCCACAAGACCGGCCCTGCTTAGCACAATGGCTTAGGAGTCAAAGCCCAGGGCTCCCCATACCCTGGCTAGAATGCCAAAGAACACCTGACCCTCAAGCCGCTCCCCAGCAGCTCTGCGCCCTTCTGCCTTCCCCTCCCCCCAGGAGGCTAAGGCCTCGAGTGAGGACCCCCAGCACCCAAGGAAATGTGCAGTTGCAGGGTCCTCTCCTGAAAGTCTGACACACCCACATGGGCACAGATGTTTTCGCCAAAGTAAAGCAGCTTCACTGGCCTTTTTCCTGGAAGGAAAACACCACTCCAGGCACCTCCAATTAGCAACCTCCATCAGGGCCCTGAGAATGGCAAAGTCACTCTCCACTCCTGATCGCTTTGGAAGTTCTAGAGATCCAGGTCTGAGCCACATTCGAGGCAGCACTTGCTCAGGACTGGATCGTTGCAGAAAACACAGCCCCTCCAGGGTGGCCCGCCGCACACGGGTGGGCAACTCCCAAAGTCCCCCAGCCGAAGCCACAACAGTCCAGCTGTTTTCTAAACCAAGCATCAACCTAGACCAACAGTCTCTTGTCATCACGGAGCCAGAACATGAAATTAAGACCCCACAAGTGTCTGGACACAGCCCTGTGGCTTTGACTACGTTCCAGTTCACCTTTCTGTTGGAGCTCAGTATTTTAATGTGGTCCCAACAGGTGTGGGTACTGAAAGGACACAGTTTTTCCAAACACTTCTGAGCTTGCTGGGTCTTAGCAGAGATCAACTTCCCCTTGAGATGTCAACAGCCATTTTCCACTTACGATAGTCTACACCTACCTCCCTTAGAATTGACCCCCTCAACATTCCTGAGGAGACAGAACAAGCCAGAAAGAAAAATAATCCTTTAGGGCAGATGAGAGCAAAGACTCAGGGATAAGCTGGATCTAGGGCCTAAGATCAGTCATTTTTATCCCCAAATAAACTATCCACTACATTTCCGCCTGGGAAGAATAATTTGCTCAGCTATCTCACTGCCCTGGGAAGATGCCTCTGATGTAAGCTGACCAGATGATAGATATATAGTCCATCTAAATATATCTATTTAAGCCGAGCGTGGTGGCGCACGCTTGTAATCCCAACACTTGAGAGGCTGAGACCGGAGGATCCTGGTTCACGGCCAGCCTCAGCTACCTAGTGAGGCATTCTGCAACTTAGTGAGACCTGGTTTCAAAATAAAGAATAAAAAATAGGGCTGGGAGTATAGCTCAAAGGTAGAACGCCCCTGAGTTCAAAAAACCGCAAAAATAAATAAATAAATAAATAAATAAATCTATTTAGCATATCATAAGTTAAAAGGAAGTGATTAAAATGACTACCTAACTCACAATGGGTGGCGAGGAGGAGCCTAAATGTTGTCTTACAATTGATATACTTGTGAGATTTAAATAACTGTTCTGGCTGGGCATGGAGGTGCACGCTTATAATCCCAGTACTTGGGAGGCTGAGACAGGAGGATCATAGTCTCAGCAGCTCAGTGAGACCTTGTTTCAAAATAAAAAATAAAATAGGGATAGGAGTCTAGGTCAGAGATAGAATGCCTCTGGGTTCAACCCCCAGTACAGAAAAAAAAAAAAAAAAAGCCTCTGATTCCTAATATTCTAATGTTTTAGTTCTAAGCTCCTCAGACTCTAGAACTCCACAACACTTTGGGGTACCTGGAGCTGAGCTACTGGCATAAACTGGCTGGGTGGCTGACATGATTCTCAGCCCACAAGGCCCCAGAGCTGCCCTTCCCCCTACCCTGGCCTGCGAAGTCACACCATGCTGTCACTCAGGCAGGCGGTGAACTCTCTAACGTTGTGGCAACAGGTCAGGTCTACAGAACCCTGACCCCGAGGGACCCAGCCACGGCCATCCCTGCCAGTCTGCAGGGCCCTCCCCACTGCCCGGGGAACAGCAGGCGTGCTTATGATTTTCCCTGCTAGCAAGGCAGCCGTTCAACTTGTTCACGCATGCATTCATTCAACAAATGTTGACTGAGTGTCGACTAGGTGCCCAGCCCTATGCTAGGTGCTAAGGACCGAAGCATAATCAAGCAGCATGCCCTCAACTCACTCTGGTGAGAACAGCTAAATAAATAAAATAATTACCAATTGTGCCAAGTACTACAAAGAACCGGAAATGGAGAACAATCCAGAGCATGATTGCCAGTGTAGCAGCCGCGTGCCGCATGTTGCTACATTAATTTAAATTAATTTGAATTAGGTAAAATTAAAAATGTGGTTTCTGGATCACACTAATGAGTGTCCAATAGCCACACATGGCCAGAGGCTATTGCATTGGACAGTGCAGGACCTTCCCACTGTCCTAGAGCTTTGACTGGACGGCCCTGGAGAAGGATGACAGGAACTCCTGTGGAAAATCGAAGCTGGGGAAGGAGCCAGCCATGGCTGCTCAGGGCTGAAGGCTTTCCGGAGAGCCTTACAGCACGTGCAAAGAGGCACTGCACCGACAAAGCGCTGACAGGTGACTTGTGTCTTTGGAGAACATAAGGCAAGGGGAGGGCTGTCAGCCCTGCAAGGGGCAGGGGGTTTAGACTACAAGCAATGGGAAGCGGACACTGGGTGTTAGCCAGAGAAGGCTCATGACCTAAGGTGTCCTGCAAAGAAGGGAGGCGAGGGGAAAAAGACAAGACTTCAGGGTTCCGATTTGGGCACCCAGGTGGACAGGGTGCATGTGCAGAGGTGGAGAAGACTGGTTGAGGCTGGCTTGGTTAGTGTGAACACGTTTTAGTTTGGGTTTGGGGCAATGCTGGGGCCGGAACCGAGGGGCCTCTGCGTGCTAGGCAAGTGTTCTACCACTGAGTGACCCCCAGGCCTGTTTTTGTTTATGAGAAGAGGAAGGTCATTAGAGTTCTACCTTGGACGTGTTAAGCCTGAGCTAACCCAAATCTGAGGAGACACGGAACTGCATAGGATGGTCCTCAGAGGAGAGGGAAGGACATAGATGACCAGCACATACTATTAAGTCTATCACAAGGAGCTGTCTGAGAGAGGGAGGGAGGGAGGAACAGGGAGAGAGAAGAGAAAGGAGAGTGAGAGAGAGAAAACAGAGAAACAAGGTTGCTCAGGCCAAAGATCAGAGGATTCCTGCATTCATAGATAATCTACAGCCATCAGGGCAGGGGACGTGGGTCTGAGCCCTGCACCAAACCACCTGCACGACCAGGGGTCTGCAAACTATAATTACCACCTATTCTTTTTTTTTCTTCC
Organism: Graphiurus murinus; assembly: GCA_004027655.1. Taxonomy (NCBI): domain Eukaryota; kingdom Metazoa; phylum Chordata; class Mammalia; order Rodentia; family Gliridae; genus Graphiurus; species Graphiurus murinus. Next base: position 5,853 of record PVLC010039631.1, read on the forward strand.
CTTCCTTTTTTTTTTTTTTTTTAGTACTGGCAATTGAATCCAGAGGCATTCTATCTCTGAGCCACACCCCCAGTCCTATTTTATTTTATTTTGAAACAAGGTCTCACTAAGTTGCTGAGGCTGGCTGCAAACCTGTGATTCTCCTGTCTCAGCTTCCCAAATACTGGGATTACCGGCATGTACCACCACGCCCAGCTACTACCTGTTCTTGTGAATGAAGTTTTGCCGGAACATTGACTTATACGTATGTTACCTATGGCTGCTTCGCTCTACCACAGCAGGGTTGATGTCCCAAAGACTAAGATCCTCTCTGACCATTTAGGGGAACAAGCCAGCTCCTTAGTTTAACCATCCTGATGACTCAAATTCTTTATCTATAAAATTCGTCCATCCCTAAAGGAAAAGCCGGGCACACAGAAACGGCATACAAAAGTTCCTGCTGAGGCCGAGTCTAATTGGCAAGGCGAAGGGAATAAACTTTTCACTCCTCGGCCTCCAGCTCTGTTTCCACGTCTGGCATCGACAAACAGCACCCACCTGCTCTCCAAAAACAACTGTTAATGTGAATGTGCAAATATAAACAGGGCCAGCGTCATCAGAACCACCTCCCCCAGCTCGGGCTGGGCCGGTGAGAGCAGTTCTGACTCTCGGTGCTCCGTCGCCCCTGTCCAGAGCCCCGTCCCATCTGTATGGAAAGCAGGAGTCCATGAACAATAGGTTTTCACAGAACAATTGTTTACGTTGCCTCGGTCCACATCGTTAATCTTAAAGGGGTAAGAGCAGAATTGTTCAACATCTTTTGCTCATCCCAAACATGCCCCAGCATGGGTAATCCATCTGGCGAGGGCAGCCAATCATATTTCAGGCTAACGTAGTTTCCTAGGCAACCAACACTATAGCCACAGAAACAGGCTGTGGACAGTGAAAAGAAACACAGGGATGGGAAAGGAGGGTCGATGGGAAAGAGTGACCCACAGTCCTCTGACCTGGCTGTAATGCCTGTCTACAGAATCATACTCCATCAATACCGGAGTCCAAGTTCCTGGCCCTCCCAGCAGCGGGGTACCCCGTCCCAGGCCTCAGCAGAAGGGGAAGGCATGACCCCTTGGATGCCTGGGGGATACTTGGAAGGCCTCAGAATGTTCATGCCTTCGCTCCCCCCATAGAGAAACCCTCCAGGAACACCCCAGAGAGAAGGATGAAGGGCCAGAATCCCCACGGACCTGGGCACTGGGCCATGTGGCCAGGCTGGAGCTATCCAAGAACGAGGGTGGAGGAAAAGGCCCCCATGAGGAAGGAGCCTCAGGGACCCAACTCCCCCTTCCCTTCAGCAGGTAACTGCGGCTTGTTCACTGTAAGGGGGCAGGGATTACTAATTGTGTCCAACAATAACATCCAAGTGAGATCTGCTTCCGGGAACTGGCCCACATTTGAAACACTGTCATTTGCACTAAATGACTTAGCCAACGGTGGCCTCAAGAAACAAGGCTTTGAGAAGGTTCCAGTGAGGGCTAAGGAATGACTTGTGCTAGAGCCCCAGCAGCCTTTCTGGCCTCGTGAGTGACTGAGAAGCTGGAGATTTTCCAGCACCGGGGTATCTGCTTTTGCAGTCGTCGGGCACTCTGATCATCTCAAGAGCCTACAGACACGGTGTCTCACCTCTGAGAAATGATGCGAGAGTGGTGTGTGTGTCTAGCACGCGTCACTCCCACAGAACCAGCCCCTTGGCTCTCGGTAGCCGGGGCTGTGGGGATCTGGACCTGGATCAGGGTCACCAACTGCACAAAGGAAAACATGCTTAATGCTGCTTCACTCAGAAGCCCAGCCCCAGGGACTACAGGAAAAGAGGGACGAACAGCTGCTAACCTGCAGGTGGAGGCCATGTCCACCCAAGTCCTTCTGGTCCCTTTCCTGCGCTCTTTCCCCATCCCTGCTGAGAAATAGGAGCAAGTCTCCCTCTCTCTGCTACCCACTTTCCTCGTGGAAATGGCTACTACTGCCATCAGAACTTCTTTCCTATATAGGAAAGAAACAGCTGGAGAAGAAACAAGCTCAGGGCTTCTCAAACTCTGACCTGCCCCCAGATCACCCGGGAGTCTTTATAACTCACCAGTTGAAAGGGAAGTTCTGATTCAGCAGGTATGGGGCAGGGGCCGGAGACTCTGCAATTCTCACACGTCCCAGGAGACGCTGCAGCTGCAGCCAGTGGACCATCCAGGAAGTAGGAAAGGACTGGTCACCTTGAACCTTCATCCCTGGCCCTGCACCCCCATCCCACATGCCTTCCTGCTCCTCCAGTCTCTTCCTCACCCCCCACTGCTCTCCTGTTTAGAAAGAAGCCTGGGCAACAAAAGCCACCAAAGGCACCAAGACCTGATAGAAAGAAGAAACCCTGCAACTAAAATAAGAAAGAAAAAAAAAATCCTTCAGTCACTGCTAAATCCTCTTTTGGTTTCACTCTTACACGTGGCCCTCTGTAAGCCCACCTTTCCCTGGAGAAAAAGAGAAATGTTCCGTCTGGATTGTGGTTGTCAGGGGCTACAGCTGGCAGGAGGTGAGCGCTAGTGTGGGCTCCATTCCTGCAGCCCTGACAGCATCATCTTACAAAGGAAGCTCTTTCCTGCCACGGACTCACTATGCTGTCTCTCGTACATTATTCATGTGCATGCATTTTTAGGTGCATGGAAACACATACTGTCAGGAAAGATCTGTGCCTACATAGAAAAGAAAAGAAAAGAGAGGTGCAGCCTTAATATATTTTTTAAACCCTCTAGATTGGAAAGGGCACCCCTGTACCAGGAAAGCAAGCCCCAGTTGCTCAGAGAGCAGAGCTGGGTCTCAAAGAGGCACAGTTTCAAGGAATGGCACTGCCCCAAACGTTCCCCCTCTCTGATTCTTCAGCATGAAAATGTTGGGAGACAGAGGGTGGGGTTTTGTGAATGAGTAAAGACACTATCATACAGATTATATTCAGAGACATCTGAGAAATAAGCAGTTCCAGGGAGAGAAGCCTCAGGCGGGTACATATGGACCAACTCGACCATAAAAATATTTGATCAGCAGCTTCTGTCACAATGTGACCATTCAGCCTGAAGTTTTACTTAAATACCACTATCCCCACAGGGCAGAACCTTGGGGAACTTTAGAGGCAGCGACTACCTAACAGAACCTCTCCAGACTCAGCCCGCAGCCAACAGAACACCGGTCATTTATGAATTCTACTGGGAAGGAGGGCGGGGACGTAGAGACGGAGGGCTGAATTTCCAATGGCAGAGGAGCACATTTTCCCAAACATACGGTCCCATTATCCTTCCCGAGTCTCCTAAGTGCCTTGGTAGGTAAGGGATGTCATAGCTGGCGGGCTGGTGCCTGTCACTGACTAACTGGTTTCCAGTTTAAAGACTTCAATCAAACCGGCTGAAATTGGTCTTTTCCGCCTCGGCTTGAGTCCTGCATCTCCATTCTACTCAACAATACCGGACCAGAATGAGAGAGAAATTGAGTGGCATAGTGCAGGGTTCATGACATAAAAAAAAAAAAAATCCTCAAACACAAGGTGCCTCCATTGTAGGCTGAAGCTTTCTTGAGCTACAATGATGGGTGCACACCTGCTTCGGAACACGAGTCTCTGCTCAGGAGCTGAAGACTATAAAACCACGCGGCTCAGCCCAGCATTACATCACTGCGTGGGGCTAGCTCCCCTCCAGAGGGCAGGAAGGAAGCCCCCCGAGGAGCCCTATGCCCGCTACAACACACAGCGCAGCCCGGCTCTCTTTCAACCTACACAACCTACACAGGACACTCAGAACACACTGCTGTGCCATCTCCACCGCCAAGTCCCCAGGAAGATCCCTCTCTGAAATGCATTCTTCTCTTCTGAGAAGGAGCGTGGATCCCAGGGTAGACTCAGGGGCCCACTTTGGACACCAGCCTGACTCGCTGAAATGTGACCCTGCAGACAGACCTCGCCAATAGGCCCCTCCTTCAACATGCCTGGGTAGGTAACGGAGACGACCGTAACAGACACGGCCGTTCTAACAAACATGCAGGACAGAGGCCACTTCTGGGCACAGGAGCTTTGTGGTTTAGAGAAAAGCTCAGATTCCTGGATCGATGCACAGCCAAGGACTGCCTCCACCAATGACAAGGCTGTTCGCTGTCTTTACTAATAATACCTGAGGCCTTGTAGCTGAGTGTTCACCGGAGTGTGAGCATGGGGACGCTGAGGCTGACTGGACTGCGCGTCCATGCTGAGCTCAGGCCACCTGCCCAGCCGTGTCAGCGGCTGCCCGTATACTAGTCTGTCTCCATGGGCACCGAGCTGCCACAATCGAGGGTTCTTCCTAGCAAGAGGCCTTCCTTGACTCCCCGGTTCCCTTGCAGGAAATACCACCGTGGGGGGTGCAACAAAAAGATGCACACTGCTGCTGCACAACCCGCACTGCACGGAATCCCAGGGGGTCCCTTCTGCTCCCAGGAGTATCTTGGGGCTGCCCCATACGCACTCCAGCCAGGGCTCGAAATGCTAGAAGCAGCAGCCACAGGGTAAAGCCCTGCAAGGCTGCAGAAAACCCCTGGCCAGCCCTGGCTCCAGGCTGCACCGGCATTAAGAGAGGCACACTAACAAAGCGGGTCAGCCCCTCTCCTCTCTCCAAGGGGCTCCGGGTGTCCAGGCACGGCACTTACATGGTCTCGGAAACCTCCAGGTTCAGGTCGCTGGCTGGGGCTAGCTGCAGGGACTGCGACCCTCCCATCCTCGCTGCACCCCGGCGTGCAGGCTAGCCGCGAGCAGGGCCAGCGTCCTGGCGTGCTGCCTCCAGCCGGGAGCCCGGGGCGCGCCGGCCGGCGGCCGGGGCTGCTGCACTGCGGATGGAAGCGGCTGCTGGCATCCGTGGTGGCGGCGGCGGTGGCGTTGGGGAGCGGTGGCTTGCGGCGGCCGGAGCCTGGGCCCGGGGATGGGGTTGGTGGGGGGTTGGGGAGACGAGCGCTGAAGAAGTGTGCGCGCAAGTGTGGCCGGCGCGCGCCTAGGTGCGCGTGCCAGTCCAGCCCCGGGCGCGCGAGTGTGAGCGGGAGCGCCGGTGTGGCCCGAAAGGATCTTCCCTTCTTAAAGCCCCTGGCAGCCCGGCGCCGGTGTGGGACACGATGATGTCATCACAACCAAGCCGCCCCCCAACGCCAGCATCTTCACAAAGCTCGGTCGTCCTCCGGAAACAGGGCGGGGAGGGAGGGCGAAGACCCTCCCTCTCTGCGCACGTCAAGCCGCAGCCTCCCCAGCCTCGCCCACCCGCCCATCCGGACTGCTCGCATTGTGTGGCTTTAAGATGTAAATACACGGCGGGGCCAGGGAGGGGCGTGGTAGTGGGGGGCCACTGACTCCGCAGGGGGGCCTGATCTCAGGGGGTTCATTCTTCTAGGAAGAAATAAAGGGTCTGTCCCGCCCCAGAGGTGGGGGGCACGCTGGAGGAACAGGTAAACAGGCTGCAGTGGTAACTGAAAACGCCACCTCTGCCTCCAGGCTGGCCGGCTCTGCAGGGGCTGCAGCCTGTTCCCCCACCAGGGAGCCCCCTGGCCTGGTACCCCCTTCACAGCCCGCCAAGGCCTGGCCTCTAAGGATACCATCATTGTTCTGCAAAATCTATAGGGGTTGGGGCAAGCTGGGGAGAAAGAGGCACAGGGCCAGCTACGGGGACTTGGGTCTGCATCACCATCTTTAGCCACCAGATCAGCTTTTCACAAAGAGGAGCCCAGTGCAAAGGCTCGCCCTAAACAAACACAGGCCAGGCAAGCATCCCCTCTGCAACCAGAGTGGAGTAGGGGAGGGGCGTGGGGGGGGGACCCGGAGTGTGAAACACAGATTAGCTCTAAGCCTAAACACAAGCTGGCCTGCCGGAAAGTCGGAAATCCAGTGCACAATCCCATTCTCCTGCTGGGAAGCAGCCAGGTCGGTCCCCCCTCTCCCTGCTCTGAAACCCTCCAGGCTAAGCCCCTGGGCCTTTTCACTGGAGGCAATTAGAGAAGGATTCCATTTCCTTATAGGGGCAGGAGGTTTGGGGCACCCCTGGAACCAGACCAGCTCTGCCCGGGATGCAACCACTTTCTGAGCTCCAGAACACAGACTCACTACTGAATTCGAATGGAACCACCTATGGGTATCTTGAAGGCTCTTCCACATATTCTCAACATTTCTTTACCCATAGGGCATTAATCCTAAAATGTATCAAAATTGTGGCCCCCAAATAAAATAAAATGAAAATGAAACTGCCCACAGCATTTTAAAATGTTCTCCGAGACACTGAATGTTTCTAAAACCGGAGCCAAGGATGTTTGAAAGGGTGCTTTGGGGATTGCTACTCAGGGTGTTAGGATAGCAGCTCCCGAGCTTCCTGGTGGGCTGACTTCGCTCTGCTTCATGCTTAATATCCTAGCCGTGTCAAACAAAACAGCAGACCATCAAAATTGCTTCCCAGGACTCAACAACATGAAATTTCCAGGAAACATTGAGAAGGTTCACTTTTCCATTTATATGAAAATAGCTAATGATTATGTCAGTCTTACAGGGAGCGTAACTGTCAGGGGTGGCACAAGGAAGACTGCTCTGGAAAGCACTTCCCAGGGAAGCTGTCACTCATTGTCAACGCTAGGTGTCATCTGGTGGCAAGGATCCTGCAACCTGTTCAGCCCGTTGCCATTCTTAGCACCTGGGGATTTGTTTCTCCATGGGAAAGCACATCTCTTGGGCTCACTCACCTACAGCTGGCAATCCAAAGAACCTCACTACATGGAGCTGAACGAGTCAGAAATGGTAACCTCGTCCTAGACTGTTAGTTAGTATCTGGAGGAAAGTGACCCTTTCCCTGGGCACCTGGGGGACGGCCTTCAGCCAAGCTTGCACTAGGAAAACGCATGGGGGGTAGAGGAGATAAGGAACAACTGAATGAAATCTGTCTGCAGACTTTGGTTTTTTGTATGACATGCAAAATCACAGAACCATCACTGCCCTTACCCTTGGTAGGTAGGGGTTTGGCTGCAGTAACAAAAGAAGGCTTTGGAATGACCAGAGTTCAAATCCTGACTCCCCCTCATTAGTTGTGTGGCCCTGGGCCAACTACTTAATGGTACTGGGCCTCTGCTTCCTCAGCTGGTGAAGCAGACAAGAGCATCTGCTTTGAAGGGGCTCTGGGAGAATTCAACACCGTCTGTGAAATCCCAGGACCAGCATCCTTGTTGATAATAAGCTTTTGTTCACCAACTATAATAGCGTAAAGGAAATAAGGCATCATCAAAGCCAAGGGTCCCAACAGCCAAACAGTGACCAGGTAGTGACACATTACCTAGTGGGATGATACCATCTTCCTGATGTTGAAAACATGGCCAAGAACCAGGGCAGAAACAAACAGAATGTGGGCACCCTGGAAGTCAATGCAACTTAAAAGCCTCAGATTACTAGTTCGCGACTTCTGGTGGGAGAGGCTCTCAGAGCCTCAATTAAGACGTTTTGATGCTTACTTTACACACAATGTAAAACAGACTTGGCTATTTAGTAACTTAGCCAGAAAATGCAAAGCCAAAGAAAATGGGGAAGAAGACTATCATGACCTGAATGTTTGTGTCTCCCCCTCCCCCAAATTTATCTGTTGAAGCCCCAATAATCACCAGCGGGGTGATATCTAGAGGTAAGGCCTTTGGGGGGAAATTGGGGTTAGATAAGCTCATGAGGGTCCCCCTGATGGGATTAATGCTCTCATAAAAAGAGAAAGAGACATAAGATACCCCAGCTCCCAAGAAAATACAGCAAGAAGGTAGCCATTTGCAAACCAGGAGGAGGGCCCTCACCAAGAACCTGACCTTGCTGGTTCCCTGACCTCAGGCTTCCAGACTCCTGAACTGTGAGAAATAGCTGTTGCTGCTTTAGCCTATGGTATTTTGTTGTTGTTGTTGTTACAGCAGCTGAACTAAGACACTATTAGGGTACATTGACAGTACCAAGAAAAACAGCTAACCAACAGGAAAAGATACACAAAGCTATTAAGCCAGGCCAAGGTACCTCAACCGACAGCAGCTTGGGGCTGTTGAACACAGCTTGGGAGTCCCGGGGCCCTGAAGAAGCACAAGCTGCCCTGGGTCCGAGGTCCCGCAGTAACTGCTCTTACTACACATCCCGCCGCTACCTGTTTTGCAGCCTCCCCTTCCTCCCTCTTCTTCACCTTGTCCCAAATGCATTCATAAGGGCTAAGTCACTGATTTGTACCACAGGAGTCACAGATTCCTCTAAAAATATTAAACGAAAGCAGTTAGCAAGCAGGGCATGGTGGCGCATGCTTGTTATCCCAGTACTTGGGAGGCTGAAACTGGAGGATCCGGG
>PVLC010039632.1:0-14202 GCA_004027655.1 Graphiurus murinus
ACTGGGGATTGAACTCAGGGGCATTCTACCTCCGAGCTATACCCCCAGCCCTATTTTTTATTCTTTATTTTGAAACCGAGTCTCACTAAGTTGCGGAGTGCCTCACTAGGTAGCTGAGGCTGGCCGCGAACCCGGATCCTCTGGTCTCAGCCTCCCGAATGCTGGGATTACAAGCGTGCGCCACCACGCCCGGCTCCTTTTATTTTTTATTTTAAAACAGGGTCTTGCTAAGGTGCTGAGGCTGGTCTCCAACCTGTGATCCTCCTGTCCCAGCCTCCCAAGTATTGGGATTATAGGCATGTGCCACTGTACCTGGCATTATATATATATAATAATATATATATATATATATATATATATATATATAATATATATATATAGTGTGTGTGTGTGTGTGTGTGTGTGTGTGTTACTGGTGATTGAACTCAGGGGCATTCTACCTCTGAGCTATACCACCATCCCTATGTTAATTTTTGTTTTGAAACAGGATCTTGCTAAGTTACTGAGGCATGCTGGCCTGGAACCTGTAATCTTGTCTCAGCCTCCCAAGTACGGGGATTACAGGTGTGCACCACCATGCCAGGTTCCTGATCTGTGTGTCTAAGAAGGAGGGGCCAGCCTAAACCAACAGGCTGTTCCCACACAGGGTGGTCCAGGGAGGTGGGAGTTAGGGAACTCTGGATCAATGGAGCTCGGAGTGTTCCCGGCTTGGAGGGGAGGGATTGATCAGCTGTCGAAGGGACTCAAAGAAGACACCTGCAACCCTAGCTTAAGGGGGAGAGTCTGTAGCTTCTGAAAATTTCCAGAGAAATCTAGGCTCCCATGTCATAGAATCCTTATTTGGACTCATCTATTGTACATAGGCAAAGGGGCAAAGGGATGGGTTTAATGGGTCAGTTGGATTGGTGGCGTAAGAGTTGGTGAGGGTGTGCCATGTGGCCAGGGATGTGTCAGGGGTGAGGAGGCTGCAGAAGGGTTTGAAAGTCTGTCTTCCCCCAACCCCCACCACCCCGTACTGAACCTCAGTTAGGAAGGTGTCCCTGTGGCCTTAGGGCAATGAGGTGAGGCACTTGGATTCCTGAGGAGATAGGGGTGGTGGCAGCAGCAGGAATTGAGAGTAGCACTCTCCGGGTCTCCTCCCCCCTTTCGTCTCACTCAGCTCCCTCCCTCCTAGCTAGCAGCACACAACCCCACCATGAAAGAACATTAGCCAGCGCCGCCATCCACCCACCTTTATTTTTTATTTTTTTATGGTCCTGGGGATTGAACCCAGGGACATTCTACCAGAGCTACACTCCCAGCCCTATTTTACTTTTTATTTGGAAACAGGGTCTCCCTAAGTTGATGTGAGCCTCACTGAGTTGCCGAGCCTGGTTTTGAACCTGAGATCCTCCTGTCTCAGCCTCCCCAAGTACTGGGATTACAGGTGTGCACCATTATGCCCGGCTTGCCACATCTACCTTTAGACTTCCAAGAACAACACCTCCAGTCAACCTGTCTCTTTGCAAGTTAATTTTTTATTTTTATTTACAACAGAATCGGTGGCTTTATTCCTCCATCTTTAGGAGACATAGCATCAGCAGCCAGAGGGAAAGTCCGCGGTGAAGTCGAACTCATTCTGCCCCAGCCACAGCTCAGGAAGCTCGTTGGCTCGGTCCAGTCCCAGCTCCACCACCAGTGACATCAGCACCTCCTCATCCACCGGGTCTGAATCGATGATAGCAGGGCTCTGGGCACTGGCAGAAGGAGAAAGTGCCCCTGCCCCTCCCGCCTGGGCCCCAATGCCCCAGTTTTGCAGGGGCCCTGCCTCCCCGGGCTGGCCAGGAGCAGCAGCAGCGGCAGCCATGCCATGATACTGGCTGTTAAGTTTCTGCAGCTGCATACTGGCCAGCAGGTGAGGGGTGGGGTGCAGGTTGAAGGGTGGGGGTTTAGTGGGAGGGGCGGCAGCAGGAGAGCCTATTGGAGTTGGAGATCCTGCCGAGGAGCTCGTGGGAGCCCCACCGGCCTTGGTTCCGCTGGCGGTGACCCCAGGGTAGTGCAGGATGGCCACCGCTTTGCGATCTTTCACCCCCAGGTTAGAGTAGGCCAGAGAGTTCGGCTCCTGGTTGGCATCCTGAAAGACAGAGGGAGGCATGCTCTGGTACCCCTGCTCCCCGAGGGCCCTTCACCAGCCATCACACCCAGAGGGCTCCTACACGGACTTCACTTGGGGCTGGGTGAGGAGGTAGCAAGACGACACCCTGAAAGTTAGGCTCACTGGGTGCAGATCCCAGTTCTAGTGCTGGGGCTGCCACCACCCTAAGTGGGTTGATTGTTCTCGTCTCCCTCCCCTGACTCTCCACCTCACCATCTAGAAAGGGCATTCTTTTGTACCTGTTCTCATCCTCGCTTTAATCTATCTTGCTTGCTTGCAGTCCTGGGAATTGAACCCAGGGGCCCTCTGTCACTTACCTGTACCCCCAGCTCTTTTTTAGTTTTTACTTTGAGACAGGGTCTCACTAAGTTGCTGAGGCTGGCCTTGAACCTGTGATCCTCTTGCCTCAGCCTCCTGAATCGCTGGAATTACAGGTATGCACTGCCCTCATCCCACCCCACCCCAGGCTCACTTGAATCTCTTTACCATAGCTGTCTTGTTCCAATTCTGCTTCTCTGCTCCTTCCCGGCCATCTTTCAACCCCCCCCCCACCCATGGGTCCAGTTTGCCAACATTTGGGCATAAGCTATTCTCATTCTCCCCAGAGAAAGCCCTGCTGACTCAAGGACACAAGCTAGATAGGACACCTAGGAGGGCCTGGCACATGACTCTCAACAGTTCTTCCCAAGCCTCAGTGTTTCCATCTGGAAAATGGCCAAACTTACCTCCTTCACAGGGGAGGTGCCACCTTTGACATCAAGTGCAGGCCTTGACATCGTTGGCATTTCAGAGCCTTGGCAGAAGGCAGGTAGGCTGGGAGGAGGTGACGCTGCCAGCTGGAGCTGTTGTGCTGTAAGTGAGGGAGAAGAAATGTTAAGGGCCAAGGGCTTCAAGGCAAAGATGGTGACAGCGTTAAACCTAAGACCAGAGACTGCCTAGAAGACTGAGCTGGGACTTTTGCCTGAGGCTGGAAAGGTACTCTTTTCAGCTAAGTTCTGTCTAGCCAGCCAGCTACCCACATCACCAAGAGGGGGCATGCATGACTGTTTCCTCTGGCAAGTGATTTCAGAGTCCAAAGTTGGGGGTAAGGGTTGGGGATGGCACTGTCCCTGGTTCTGAGGGCAGGAATGTCCCCGAGCAATCAGTGCACTGTGACGATGATGGCTCACTAACACCCAGGATGGAGAGCTGAGGCCCTCATCAGGAATGGGAGAATGTGAGAAGAATTCAGGGCAAGGAAGATCTCTAAAGCTGGAGGCTGCAGCACAGGGACGGAACAAGTCCTGGAAGTAAGTTGTCACTGGGCCCTGTAAGAAACCCTGCCCATCACGGTGGTCTGGGGGCTCCGAGGCATCCAGGAATCAGTTTCTTCCATGTCTCAAGTCTCCTCCATGACAGTCCCAGCATGGGATTTTTCCAGGAGGTCTGCCTCAGTGTGGCAAGTCTAGCCACACCCATCTGTAGTGACAGGCAGGACTAATTCTTCCTGGAGGGAAACTGAGGCACAGATATTCAATGACTTGCCTGTTCTGGCAGCAGGAGCTAGAGTTCCTATGCCCGCATGCCTCTACTGACCACTGGCCAAGTCCTCATACCTAGAGAGACTTCTAAGAAATGTGTCTGTGGTTCAACTGCACAAGAGATAAAGAGAATGAGGGCAAGCTGGGTGTGGTGGAGCATGCCTGTAATCCCACTACTTAGGAGGCTGAGACAGGAGCATCACAGGTTTGAAGGTAGCCTCAGCAAGTAGTGAGACTCTCATCAACCTAGAGAGACCCTGTTTCATGATAAAGAATCGAGAATAAAATAGGTCTGGGGTTGTAGCTCAGAAGTAGAATGCCCCTGGGTTCAATCTCCAGTATCATACACACACATAAATAAATAAATAAATAAATAAATAAATAAATAAATAAATAAATAAATATAAAGGGGGGGGGGAGGAGAGAATTAATATGAATGAGGGCAAAAGAATATCCCAGAACCAGAAAATTATAAAACTCTGGAAAATTCAAGTTATTTTCCTAGATGCAGGAGGTTGAGACAGGAGGATCACAGGTTCATGGCCAGCCTCAGCAACTCAGTGAGACCCTGTTTCAAAATAAAGAATAAAAAATAGAGCTGGGGCTGTAGCTTGGAGGTAGAATGCCCCCAGGTTCCATCCCCGGTACCACAAAAAAAAAAAAAAAAAAAAAAAAAAAAGAAATCTTACGGACCTTAAAAAGTCTCTAAACAGGGTGCAGTGGTGCACATCTGTAATCCCAGTACTTGGGTAGTAGAGACAGGATTGCAGAGTCAAGGCCAGTGAGCCAGAACTTAGCGAAATGCTGTTTCAAAACATTAATAATAATAATAATAATAATAATAATAATAATAATAATAAAAGGGCTGGGGGTTTAGCTCGTCAGTGCTAGAGTGCCCGAGGATTTAACACCCAGTTCCGAAAAAAAAAAAAAAGTTTTTAAAAAAAATCTCAAGAAAGAATCCCCCAGGACGCTACGCCCCTCCCCATCTCCTACCTCCACCGACATGGTCACTAGAAATCTGCTCACAGTTCCTTCTAGAAAGTGGCCATTTACTACCTTTCTGTATCATCTTTGCACCAACAGCGCTTACTGGGGGGAGGGAAGGAAAATAGAGAAAAGGGAAAAAGAAAAACAGGAGAAAAAAAAATCAATTCTGAGTTCCACACCACTGCTTGATTGGAGCCACGTCCCTTCTCTGAGGCAATCCTAGAATATTACAAGCCTGCGACAAACAAGAGAGGGACTCTGATGCATGTCATCTTCAAGAGCCTTGACACCTTCCGTATCAGGCAATTTTCAAGCCCAAAGAAAAATATGAGGGGCCCTGCCCTTCTCTTCCCTTTCCTTTCCAGCCTCCGGTCGGTCTCCTTTCTGCCGCCCGGTACCTGAACGAAAAAACAGCGGCAGCAGCAGTAGCACGAACAAACAAAAAGAGAGGGAAAAATAGGAACATATATTAAAAAAAAGAGAGAGAGAGAGAACGTGGGAGCTCCCTTAAGGCAGGACCTCATCTCCATTCAGATTTGTCACCTCAGATCATCGTCCCGCCACCCGTCCTAAGACCCGGCCGAGGTTCTGTGCTCACAGACGCTAAGAATCCGTCTCCAGGGGCAATTGCATTTCGATGGCTACTCCCTGGCCTCACTTCCCCGATCTTCTATCCTCCCCCGCGCCCCTCAGCCCATCTGAGGGCAAAACTCCGGCCGCGCCAAAGCGTTCCGGTCCGCTCTCCAACCGCGAGCTGACCACCGCGTAACGGCTGCCAGAGGCGGCTGCGACAGCCAGAGCAACAAGTGCCTCGTCGCCGGCTGGCGCCTCGAGGCGGCCCCCGGCCACAGTTCCCGGTCCCGCCGCCCGCCCTCAGCCTCAGACCTTCAGGGACCGGCAGCCCCGTCGCCCGGAGGAGCTGGGAAGGGGAGAGGGAACCGAGAGAAGGGAAAGGCAGGTAGGGAGCTCTCGTCTTTAACCTGTTGGGGGACCAAAAGTTAAAATGGCATCAACCGGACGGCTCCATTTCCACTGCTTTTCTCTCCCTCAGAGGGAGAAATTTACAAATCCAAACAGTATCGCGGCTCGGCTTGGACGCGCTCAAACCAGACGGGTCAGTTTCGCTACCTAAAGCCGGTTGTTCGCGGTCAGCCCGGCCGCCCTCCTCACCTCAGCCCAGCACGCCGGGGCCCCGGGCGTCCGCTCCCGCCTGTGCTGGGTCGGGAACTGACCTGAGAGGCAGGATGGAAGGGAGGGGAGGGGGGCGCGCTCTGGGTCTGGAGGGCGAGTTTGGGGGCCCCGCGGCGTTTCCGCGCACGGGGGCGCACTCCGGCGCCGGCGGCCACTCCCGCGCCTCCACACTCAACGAGCGCCCGCTGAGTATCCGAGGCGGCCGCCGGCGGAACCCACCCCTCGCAAGCCCGCTGCCGGAAAAGAGAGAGAAGCTCCGAGAGGTTCGGTAACTTGCCCAAGGTCACAGCGCAGAAAAGTGCGGGAGCCGGGATTCGCAGCCGGTCCGTCAGACTCCAAGTCCGGCGCTCCGGCGACTGGGAGTCCGCGCGCTGCTCCGCGGCTCGTATTTATAGGCAGAGGGGCGTGCGCATGTGTGCGTGTGTGGGCGTGTGCGGGGTGTGCGCGGGGGGGGGGGCGAGGTCCGCGGGGTAGCGGAGGCAAGTTGCCCGAATTCGCTAACTTCCATCCCGCGATTCCACCGAACTCGGCCCCCAAAGCCCCGATCGACTTCGGCCCCCGAAGGAAACCTGAGCTCCGAGCGGACCCTGGAGCCGGCGCGACCGGCTGCGGTTCTGGCGAGCAGCAAAGTCGGCAGAAGCCAAGCCCGAGAAAGCGCGGGCGCGGGGAGTGCCGCGGTCGCCCCGGGAGAAGCGGGCGTCGCGTCCGGCCGGCCCGGCGGGAGGGAGCGCAGGGGGGCGGCCGCAGCCCCAGAGCCCTGGCGGAGCAGCTTCCAAACAGAAAACAAGTCCTCTGGAACCCCGGCCCGCCCGCCCGCTGCCCCGGAGTCCTGGGTCCCGCCGCTCAGCCCAGCCCAGCGGCCGATCCCGCGGCCCGGCTTACCTTGGCGAAGCCGCCTGCCCTGGAGAGAGAGGGAGGCGCGGGCGGAGTGGCGGACCCCCAGCCTCGAGGCTCGCACGCTGCCGCCGCCGCCACTAGATTGCTCAGTGCTGGTGGCTGCACCGGCGGCCTCCCGACCCCAGGGCGCCTGGGAAAAGCCCGCACCGCCGCGCGGCGCCGCGCCGCCGCACCGCCCGCTGTCGCGCCAAGCAGCCCCGGCCCGCGTCCGCCCGCCCGCCCGTGGCTTCGGCGCCGGACTCCGGGGCGGTGGCGGCTACCGCGCTCCCTTCCCGGCGCGGGGGACCCGGCTCTCAAGCCCCCATTGCAGCCAGGAGCGCCCTGACGCACACGCACACGGCAGCGGGCTGGCCTCCGCTAGGAATCCCAGGAAGGACGGACCTTTTTTTTTTTTTTTTCCCCCCTTTTTTTTTTTCTCCCCCCAATTTCCCCGTCTTTATAACCGGCTTAGGGCATTATTAGCACATGTCCTGGCTCGTGGGCGAGTTGGTGGCAAAATCTGAACTGGATACTCACGGAGGGCCCGAGCGGGTGCCGTGCCTTCCTCCGCCCTCTTCCTCTCCGCCGGCCGCGGCCCCTAGCCGACCAGCTGTGGGAGGGCTGTCCGGCCGCGGGAGCCTCTCGCCGCAGCTCAGCGGTGCTCCTGCAGCTGTGCCGCCCGGAACATTTTATAGCGGCGGCTGGCGTGTGTGGCCCTTTAAAGGCGCTCGGCTGGTGCAGTCGCCGAGGATCGTGTGAAAGCGAAGGGCCGGCTGGGGAACGGAGTCCGCGCCGCCCCGCGGGTCCCGCAGCCCTGGGGACCAGCCACTGCCCCCGAGGTGGGGCTGGCGGCTCCATGTTATTGTCACCCCTCGCCCGGTGTCCCGGCTTGTGTCTGCGCTTCTGAAGCTGGCGGGGACCCGGGCCCAGGACGGGGGTTCTCCCCACCGTACTGCATGGACTTGCCCAATAAATTCCACTTAGTAATTTCACTGAGGTGAGGGAGAGCTGTTAGTGTCTGTTTTCTGACCTAAATCTAGCGGGCGGCCGGAACGGGCTTCAGGGGGTCGCGGTGGGCTCAGGTAATGACCCAGAAGAAGAGGACGCACGCGGGACGGGGCCGGCGGAGCAATGGGGCTTAGTGTTCGACAGGGCTTTCTCGGAGCCCGTCTGCCCTCTTTGGGCTGCACCATCTCCTTCATTGAAGGATCCAGGCTAGGGCGGGCGGGAGGGGGGGGTTGTTTCCTTAAAGTCAAATTCTGAGAAGAGGCACTTAGAAAGGCCTATCTGGCTGTGGTGGCTTCCCTCGAAGGCCCGAACTGAGGTTTCAGGGTTTCAGTCCTGTGGTCATCAGGACAGAAGGAGACTGGCAGGATGCGACTCTCTGAAATGCTATTTTACCTGATCATGGGGCCAAGTGCATCTCACGTGGCTCCCCGAAAAGGTAAGAACAGGCAGCGGGTTCAAAAAGCTTGCTCTGGGGTTTGCAGAGATTCCTCCTGCCTTCCCACGATGGCAGTTTTTTTTTTTTTTTTTTTTCTTTCCAGTACTGGAGATGGAGCCCAGGGGATTCTACCCTCCGAGCCACACCCCCCCAGCCCTATTTTTATTCTTTTTATTTTGAAACAGGGTCTCACGAAGTTGCGGAGGGCCTCACTAAGTAGCTGAGTCTGGCCGCCAACGTGCAATCCTCCGGTCTCAGCCTCCCAACTACTGGGATTACAAGCGTGCGCCACCATGCCCGGCTGCCAGGTTATTTTATTATTATTATAGCATTCCCATCTAGCAAGAATAACACTTTGCATTTGGAGCAAATCTTTCTTGGGCTGGGGTGTTATTGTACAGATTCTTACTGGAAAGAGATGTAGATCTCTCTCATCTCAATTCGTGTTCCCGGTGGTAAAACAACAAACAAAAAGCAAACAACCCCCAAAACTCCTACCTCACCTCTTACAGGAAGGCCACCAGAATTACCCCCTCTAATCAGCCCCCCCTTTCAAAAACTACCCCGTTTACACTGGCTTATAAAACATGCTTAAAAAAAAAAAGTCCCGATGTTAAGGAAAGGGGGGAGAAATAGAAATGTCAAGAAGTCATTTCCACTGTGTATGCGTTCTGTCTTCTTAATTGGATTTGAAGACCTGAAGGTCTTTTTTTTTTCTTTTTTTAGCATCCCCAAGTGCCCTGCATTTGCTCTTCTAACAAAGTTCTGTTTGTTGACGAACTGACCTGGCTTACTGACACAAGATGCGGAGCAAAGGGAGGCACAGACCGAGGCCCTCCTTTGGCATCTGGGGGAAAGCTGGGGTGGTTGTCGAGATGCCAGGTAAACCCATTCCCTTGCTCCCGAAACCGCCTAGCGCGTCTGGGTCCCCCACCCCCGAACTCCAACCGAGCACCCCACACGCCTCACACATCACTGCTGCACATTCTCCCTTGGCCCAAAGATTGTGGATCGTGCTCACTTTCCCTATGATAAAAAGGCGGGATCGGTCGGGACCCTAAAGCCCGATTAGGGTTTGCACGTCAAACACACCCGCCTCAAGCTCTCTGGGGTTTTGCCTCTGGTGGAAAAAAAAAAAAAAAAAAGAAAGAAAGAAAAAAAAAAGGTTTTGGTGAAAAGCAAGTGGTGGAGCAGGAGCCACCCCGGGCTTCGAATTGCTAATTTGGACCCCTGACCTACCCTCCCCCGCAGGCCGGACTTCGGGGCAATCTGGAAATCGCCGCGGAGTCTCGGCTCCAGGCTCCGGATCCGGGATCCGCCCTCCATCTATTGGATGGCTCCCAGGCCAATTGTTAGAAAGAGGCATATGTTCATCTCGGCTTCTGGAGTGTCTCCGGAGCAGTTGCTCAACAGCCAGCCCCCTCCCCCATCCGGACCATTGAAGGGCAGAAAAAGCAGCGCCCTCCCCACATTTCTGTATGCCCGCCTGTCAGAAGGGGCCTCCCCACTGATGACTTCCTGACATCTCCGCTGCTCACCTCCTGGAGAGCAGGAAAGAGAGGCGCTCCGAACGCTCAGTTTGGAGCACAAAAGCCACCCCCTTTCCTTCTGGGGGAGATGGGAGAAGAGGTTATTTGCTGAGGCCGAGAGGGACCAAAGGCAACATTTGCGTTTCTGGGGAAATAATTTGCTCTGGATCTTTGGCTTGCCAGTGGGCTCCGGCTGAGCTCAGAGCTCTCAGCTCAACTCTCACCTCGAACTTCCCAACTAGATTTCGAGCTTGGGAAGCCAGGAGAGACAAGGATGGTCACCCAGCAAGAACCTTCTGTGTGCCAGAGTGGGCCTGGCAGATTCCCAGGCATCAGCCAGTTTAATTCCCAGGACAGTCCTGCGAAGCTGGATTAGCAAAGGTGGAACAGAGTCGGGCAGAAGTGCCTGAGGTCACACAGCCCCAGGGCAGGGTGTTGAAATCTGGGTAGCTGGCTGCAAAGTCTTTTTTTTTTTTTTTTCCAGTGCTAGAGATTGAACCCAGGGGCATTCTACCTCCAAACTACACCCCCAACCCTATTCTATTTATTTTTATTTGGATTGTCTCACTAAGTTGCTGGCAACCTCACTAAATTGCTGCGGCTGTCCTGGAACCTTCAATCCTCCTGCCTCAGCCTCCTAAGTACTGGGATTCCAGGCGTGTGCCACCATTGTATCTGCTGCCTAGAAGTTCAGAATGAGGGTTCAGGGGTCAGTGGCCTGTTTAAATCCCTACTCTGCTATTGCTAGCTGTGTGGTCTTAGGTCAAGTGGTTCCATTATTTGGGCCTCAGTTTTTCAATCTGCTAAATGGAGATCCCAGTGGTCCTAGTCTGGGGGGTTGTTATAAGGATCAGAAGGAAAGGCTTAGCTTAGGTGGTTCCCACTGCAGTAAAATGGCCAATAAATGCTTGTACTATACTGCATCTCAGTTCACACACTTCAGGCTCAGTAATACTTGCTACTGAGCAATTTAAAGATCAGACTGAGGGGGATGAAGGAAATCTAATACAGAAAGGGAAGGAAGAGGAAAATACAGATTTATTCACAAAACCCCACCCTCCAGAATCAAGAGGTTCCCTGAGTCAGATGATAGCAACAAATCTAGATCCCATAGAAGAGGTTCAGCTGGGCGTGGTGGCCCACGCCTGTAATTCCAGTACTTGGGAGGCTGAGACAGGAGGATCATAGGTTTGAGGACAGCCTCAACAAGTAGTGAGATTCTAATCAACCTAGGAAGACCCTGTTTCAAAATAAACAATAAAAAATAGGGCTATAAACCCAGGCATGATGGCACATGCTTGTAATCCCAGTACTTGGGAGGCTTAGACCGGAGGATCTGGGTTCGAGGCCAGCCTCAGCTACTTAGTGAGGCCCTCCACAACTTAGTGAGACCCTGTTTCCAAGTAAAGAATAAAAAAATAGGACTGAGGGTGGAGCTCGAGGGTAGAATGCCCCTGGGTGGTTCAATCCCCAGTACCACACACACACACACACACACACACATACACAACAGAAAAAAAAAAAAGGTCCATTGCAAGGGAGCGTCCTTTAGTACTTTGGTACCAAAAAAAAAAAAAAAAAAAAGACCCAACTTTTATTCATGAGAAAATGTTCACAACAAAATATTAAATAAAAAATGCTGGGTACAAAGTTACATAAATATGATGCCAAGTGGCAAAGGGCACAAACGTTAGAAAATTAAATACCCAATATGCCTCCAAACATGTATGAATATGTGCATAAAGCAATGGTCAGAAAAACACCAAAAAGAAGCCGGGCGTGATGGCGCACACTTGTAATCCCAGCATTCGGGAGGCTGAGACCGGAGGATCCGGGTTCGCAGCCAGCCTCAGCTACCTAGTGAGGCACTCCGCAACTTAGTGAGACCCGGTTTCAAAATAAAGAATAAAAAATATGGCTGGGGGTATAGCTCGGAAGTAGAATGCCCCTGAGTTCAATCCCCAGTACCGCAAAAAAAAAAAAAAAAGAAAAGAAAAACACCAAAAAGATAACAGTGCCACTGAGGCAAGGGAGAGCTGTTAGTATCTGTTTTCTGACCTAAATCTAGTGGGCTTTCTCCGAGCCCGTGCCCTCTTTGGGCTGCACCATCTCCTTCATAAATTCATAGTTAATAAACCGACTAAACAGAATGTTCTCACTTTTGTTACAATTATGTGTGTACTGCCAGGTGAGGTGGCACAGCCTGTAATCCCAGTAGTTGGGAATCACAGGATCAAGGTCAGCCTCAGCGACATGGAGACACTGTTTCAAAACAAAAAGTAAAACATAGAGCTGGAGGCCCGTGCCCTCTTTGGGCTGCACCATCTCCTTCATAAATTCATAGTTAATAAGTTGACTAAACAGAATGTTCTCACTTTTGTTACAATTATGTGTGTACTGCCAGGTGAGGTGGCACAGCCTGTAATCCCAGTAGTTGGGAATCACAGGATCAAGGTCAGCCTCAGCGAAATGGAGACACTGTTTCAAAATAAAAAATAAAAAATAGAGCTGGAGGTGTAACTTGGAGGTAGAATGCCTCTGGGTTCGATCCCCAGTACTACAAAAAGAAAAAGAAAAAGCCGGGCGTGGTGGTGCACGCTTGTAATCCCAGCATTTGGGAGGCTAAGACCAGAGGATGCCAGCCTCAGCTACCTAGTGAGGCACTGCGCAACTTACTGAGGCTCGGTTTCAAAATAAAGAATAAAAAATAGGGCTGGGGGTGTAGCTCGGAGGTAGAATGCCCCTGAGTTCAATCCCCAGTACCGCAAAAAAAAAAAAAAAAAAAAAAAAAAACTGAGTCTAATACCAGTTGCAAGAGCCGGGCGTGGTGGCGCACGCTTGTAATCCCAGCATTTGGGAGGCTGAGACTGGAGGATCCGGGTTCGCAGCCAGCCTCAGCTACCTAGTGAGGCACTGCGCAACTTACTGAGGCTCGGTTTCAAAATAAAGAATAAAAAATAGGGCTGGGGGTATAGCTCGGAGGTAGAATGCCCCTGAGTTCAATCCCCAGTACCGCAAAAAAAAAAGAAGAAAAAAAAAAAGGAAAGAAAAGAAAAAATGTTGGAAGCAAATATACCAAAAGGTTAAGTGATTATAACTGAGTAGTGGGATTATAGGTGGTATTTTTCTTTCCTTTTAAATTTTTTTCTGCAATATGATTATATTTTTTCCTTACAATTAGAACAGATTCATAACTTGAAGAGTGCATAATCAGTAAGATCCCACTTGTAAAAAACTATGAATGCAAATTGAAAAAAATGGGAAGTATACTAAAATATTAATAGTTTTTATATTAGGTGGTAAGGGATTATGGGTAATTCGCCCTCTTTTCTTTATTTTACATAATACGGTTTTATTATTTTTATAATTAAAATAAAATGATACCTAAAAATAGAATATACAATATGACCCTGCTTTTGTTAAAATAAATATGTGCACAGAAAAGCAACAACAACAATAGATTACTCCAAAATGTGGTTGTCTTTGACTGATGGGTTATGGGTGATTTTTGTTTCTCCTTTATACAAGGCTTCTTAATTTTCCAAATTTTCTTTTTGTCTATGTGCTGGGAACCCTGGGGCATTCTATTCCAAACTATACTTTTTATTTTGAAACAGGGTCTCACTAAGTTGCTGACACTGTGGTCGTCCTGTCTCAGCCTCCTCAAGTAGTAGGATTACAGGTGTGCGCCACTGTGCCTGGTTAGTTTTCCAAACTTTCTATAGTTAACATGTATTATTATTATTATTATTATTATTATTATTATTATTATTATTATATATTGTGTGTATGTGTGTGTGTGTGTAGGGGGTACTGGAGATGGAACCCAGGGGCATTCTACCTCTGAGCTACACCTCCAGTCCTATTTTTTTTTTTTTCAGTACTGGGGATGGAACCTGGGGGCATTCTACCTCCGAACTACAGCCCCAGCCCTATTTTTTTATTCTTTGTTTTGAAACAGGGTCTCACTAAGTTGCGGAGTGTCTCACTAGGTAGATGAGGCTGGCCTCGAATCCGGATCCTCCGGTCTCAGCCTCCCAAATGCTGGGATTACAAACTCATGCCACCACGCCCAGCCAGTCCTATTTTTTAGTCTTTATTTTGAAACAGGGTCTCCCTAAATTGCAGAGGGCCTCACTATGTAGCTGAGGCTGACCACGAACCTGCAGTCCTCTAGGCTCAGTCTCCCAAGTACTGGAATTACAAGTGTGCACCACCACGCCCAGCAACATGTGTTATTTTTAATTACAAAAAGTCATATAAGAGGGACTCCAGATGAAGGAGAATTCTTAGGTGAACAAAGAATTTGATTTAATGGAAGGTGATGGGGGGAGGTGGGGACACCCTAATGAGCATGATGTACTTACAAGATCACATCAAAGTCAATCACTAAACTGACCTTGAGAAGGAGGGAGAAGGAGGGAGGGGGGTGGAAATTGGGGAAGGGTTAATGAGAAATGTGTGCATGGATGTCTTTACCTATACTAGCTTGTACCCAACAAAGATGTGTGATTAACC
>PVLC010039633.1:0-14299 GCA_004027655.1 Graphiurus murinus
GCTTGGCTTTGCAGATGAGGCGAGTTCTTTTATGTTGTGCTGTTTATTAGCTTTGAGGAAAACACTTCACAGCAACCTCATGTCTGCAGGTTGGGGTTATATATAAGCAGGAAGCGAAGTTAAGGACTGACTGCAGGCTCCATGGTAGGTGCCCTCCCCTCCTGAAAGAGGCAGGCACTTGCAAGATATTTAAATGCAAATGCAAAGACAGATGCTGACAAATAAATGGAAATAAGTGTGTTTAATAGTTTGCTGGCGCACTCGGGTCCATTCCATTGATCTAAAACTTTAGAGATGTATGCACATCCTATGTAGTTCAGAGGGTTTTTTTTTTAATGTATTTCTTGTTTTTTTAAATGTTGCCCTTGAAAGATTATATAACGTGCAATTTTGACTAAAAGAGATGCTAACTACTTGAGTCTTTCAAACTTGCCATTGTTTTATAATTGGATTTTCCAGCTCACAAGTAGCACGCTCCATTTCTAATTTACGCTGTTAGCTAAAGTGAAAAGAAATGCTTTCTTATGCTTCTGCATACAAACACAGACTTTTGGATTTTAGTATTATTTCACTCTGACACTTGTTCTTATTAGATTTTTTTTTTTTTTTTGCTTTAAGTTCCCAAGATTGGGTTGGACAGCATTGAAAAAGATATTACTTATTGTTTGACTCAGTAGTTAATGTATTTTATTTTTTTAATTTTTTATTTATTTATTTATTTTGTGGTGCTGGGGGTTGAACCCAGGGGCATTCTACCTCCAAGCTACAGCCCCAGCCCTATTTTTTTTATTCTTTATTTTGAAACAGGGTCTCACTAAGTTGCGGAGTGCCTCACTAAGTAGCTGAGGCTGGCTGCAAACCCAGATCCTCCGGTCTCAGCCTCCCAAATGCTGGGATTACAAGCATGCGCCACCACGCCCGACTAGTAGTTAATGTATTTTTTAAAAAATGTGGTTTTTTTTTTTTGCGGTACTGGGGATTGAACTCAGGGGCATTCTACCTCTGAGCTACACCCCCAGTCCTATTTTTTATTCTTTATTTTGAAACCGAGTCTCACTAAGTTGCGGAGTGCCTCACTAGGTAGCTGAGGCTGGCCGCCAACCCGGATCCTCCGGTCTCAGCCTCCCGAATGCTGGGATTACAAGCGTGCGCCACCACGCCCGGCTCAAAAAAATGTGTTTATAAAAATGTTTAAAAACACATTTCAATGAGATGCATACATACCCCATAACATCCACCGTTTACAGGTGTGCTGATCGGCGGTTTTCAGTACATTTATGAGGTTGTGCAATGATCTACAGGGTCCAACTCCAGGACACTTTCCTAACACTCAAATAAACCCCCACCTCCCCGAGAGCCGCTCCCCATGACTGTGACTCCGGCCTCGGGCAGCTGCGAACCCCCTCTCTGCCTCTGCGGGATTGCCTCCTCTACCATCTGCGGGGCTCTGCGTCTGTCTGGCTGCTCTCACTCAGCGTGCTGCGTCCCAGGCTGGTCCATGTTTGCGCAGGCGTCAGGATGGCATTTCTCTTGAAATATCACTCTGTATGAAGACTATGCATTTGGTTTATTCACCAGTTGGTAGATATTTCTGTTCTTTCCACTTTGGAGGCTATTATTAATAGGGCTGCTAGGAACATTCACATACCATCATTTGTGTGAATTTGGGTTTTCAACTATGTCGTGTGTGTGTGGCCGTGTTGCTAGTGTGTAACTCGTGGAGGAGTTGCCAACTGTTTCCCAAGGGGCTGCTCTCAGTCCAGGTCTCCATCAGCGATGTGGAGACCTCTCGCTCTGCCACATCCTTGCCAGCAGGTCTTGTTCTTTGTGTTTCTATTTTAGCCATTCTAGAGGCTGTGGAGGTGAACCGAAGCATGGGGTTGTTTCCTATTTCCCCAAAGACTACGGAAGCGGAATATCTTTTCATGTGCTTTTGGTCACCTGTATATCTTCTTCAGAGCCTCCAGAGCCGTTGTCCATTTTAAATTTGGGTTATTTTTACTTTTTGTGGTTGAGCTGTAGGAGTTATTTATATTTTCTAGACCCTAGACCCTATCAGAAATATGGTTTTCAAGTATTTTCTCCCATCCCACGGATTGTCTTTTCATTTTCTTGATAGTGTCCTTTGAAGCACAAAATATCTCAGTTTTAATAAACTCTGATTTCTCTATTTTTCCCTGGGCTTGCACTTTAAGTATCATATCTAAGAATCCATGGTCTATTGTAAGGTTTTGAAGATGTGCATGTGTATTTCCTTCTAAGAGTTTTATCATTTTTCACTTTTACCTTTAAGTCTTTGATTAGAGTAAAATTTTCTATGTGGTATAAGGTAGTAATTTATATTAAACATGTTTTACTTAGTTCTCAAGATCTTCCATTTTTATGATTATCCAACATTATTAGTAACATTTGAACACCTAAAAGAAAACTTCTAGTGTATATTTCCAATAGCTTTTGAAGTTTAATAAATCATATTATAAAACTGATGATAATCCAGGGTTATAAATTCAAATGGTACTAGAAAAAAAAAAAAGTCAGGAAATCAGGCCTGACCTCATCAATTCCTTTCCCTTGAATGTCAGCTACAATCAATGGACACATCACCCCACCCAAAGATCACAGAAGGGGATTTTGAGCGAAATTGTGCAGTATTAAATCAGAGACACACCATGACCAAACCCATCTCCATTTTCAAACCTTCCTCCAAGACATATAGGAATGCTGAATGCCGCAAAGTCAGTTACCTTACATGGTGAGTGGAGATGGTACAATGTATTGTAAAAAGACTCTACAAAAGGGATTTGCGTGAATCTTCTGTGTCCTGCTCTACAAAAATTAGGCAGGAAATGTCACCTTCCTTACACCTGACCATGCATACGAAGGCTTTTCCATTTCAACCCTGTTTATGAGACATGTACCTTCTAGACCACAGCTGTCCCTCAGAACCTCCTGTGGAGAAGAGCCACCCAGGGCCACCAGCCACGCCCAGCCACCGAGAACTTGAAATGTGGCTCTTAAGACAGAGAAGCCAAGTTTTTCATGTTCTCTCATTTTAATTGGGTGAAATTTAAACAGCCGCACGCGGCTGGTGGCTTCTGTGGTGGACTTTATATACACCCCGTATCATGTGGTAGCTGGTGACCTAGTCAAAGCTCCAAGAATACCGGAGTCAATAGGACAGTCCACTGCAATTACAACCTATCTCAAAACAGGTGGATGGCTGAGACGCAGCCTCTGGGGCAAGATGCGCTTTGGTTGATTTATGCCGTGGCGAGAACCACTTCCTCTGCCTCTGCCAAGGGAAAGAGGCATGCAGCCTCCTGGCTGGATGCAGCCCAGGCTCTGCCAAGCATTCAGCTAAAATTAAATGGAAGTTTAATTGCTAATAGTGTTTTCAGACCTGCGAAAATCTTGGAAAGCACATAACCATGGAAATGACATGCAGATAGAAATGTAGGAGATCCATGAATCTGCCTGCAAGCAAAGGCGAGAGCAAGAGACATCCTATAATGTGAATGGAGCAGAGAGGGTTCACAGCTCCGGGAACCAGCTTGCTCACAGACGCAGCCTCGGCACCTCTGTGAGGCTCTGCAGGGAACCCAGACATGAATAACTACGTATGTAGCATAAGATGTCAATCTAGTATGCATTCTTGATTTTCTCTTATCGTTCCAGAGAATACAATACACAGATAAACTAACATCACCAGTAAATAGGTTCTCTGCTCAAAGAGGAGCCCAGGCGATCCCTGGTTCCCATCTCCATTCCTGCACAGAAGGGCCAACACTACAGCAGACACATCTCCAAAGGAAAACAAAGGAAAGACACCCAAGTGCAGACCTCCGAGGGAGAGGTTCTCCCTCCTCAGGACAAGGACAGGGCTCCACGTGGGTTCTCACAGTGAACCCAAGGCCGAAGGCCTGCACTCACCTGCTAAGCCCTGTCCCTTAGTGCTCTGGGACTCCGGAGCCAGAAAATCACATGTTGATTGCAAAGCAACATTGAATCTGTAGAAAAGTGTTACATGAAAACTACCATCTCCTTACTGACCCCCAGCCTCCATAACTATTGCTGGTACAAAACATTTTTCCTTGCATTCTTCCAAAATGTTCCCCGCATAGGCACATATTTATTTATGCAGCAATAGGTGTAGAGGTATAGTCCTCTGTTGCAAAAAGTTATGGAAGCTTCAAGGGGCCCAAGATGTGCTATGAAATTCCACCCTCGACACAACTGTGCACCCCTTCAGGGGAACGGCGGAGGCTCCAGGACCAGCCTGGGGCAGGGCTCAGGCCCAGTGCTCAGCTCTGAAAGCGCACGTCAGCCCCAAGCCCAGGTCTGCACCTTCACAGGCGGAGGAGACCACAGTTCCGCTGAAAGCCAACCTGCGGATGTTCTACTCCAATGATTATGACATTTCACAAGTTTTAGTTGGTGCTTTGCCCCCCAAATGAATCTAGTGGGAAAACAATTGTTTGGAGGGGAAAGTGAGAAAACATTATGCTTGTGGATTTAGGGGAAGAAAGAAAATCTTGCAATGAAGTAAAAGCCAGAAGTAATCCATCGTTCCTTCCTCCCTTCTTTCCTTCCTTCTTCCCTCCCTCCCTCCTTCCCTCTCTCTCTTTCTTTCTCCTTCCTTCCTTCCTCCCTTCTTTCCTTCCTTCCTCCCTCCCTCCCTCTTTCCCTCCCTCCTTCCCTTTCTCTCTTTCTTTCTCCTTCTTTCCTTCCTCCCTCCCTCCCTCCCTCCTTCCCTTCCTCCCTCATTCTCTCTCTCCCTTTCTTCCTTCCTTCCTTCCTCCAGAGAGAAGGGCGTGGGGAGCCCTGTGGGGGTTCCCAGGGACCCCTCTTGAGGGTGACCACACTCTACACCTGCCGCCAGTCCTCCCCTTTGCTTTCTTCGAGGGCACCTGGCCTGCACAGTCCCTCTGGACCACGCTGGGGCTCCCCGAGCCAGGTCGCACCTCCAGCCTCTTTGCCTGCCTCCCCCCGTGATGGCACAGGCGTGCAAGCACCGGGCCCAGAGCGGGCTGCTGGGAGCTACCGCACAGGTGAACCTGGCCCCATGGCCTCTGCTCAGCTCAGCTGCTTCCCCTGTGGCCCCACCTGGAGCCGCACATCCGCGCCACCCGCATCTTTCATCCTGTTTGCAACGCTTCCTTAAAGCACCAATTGAAATATTTATATTTCTGTGAAGCAGAAACAATGCTTAGCCCTGATAACAGCTTTCTCAAACATGACCCAGGTTTTCAGGCACGATGGCGAGTGTGTGTTTGAAGAGGGTGGAGGAGACCTCAGTTCTGCCGAAAGCCAGCCTGTGGGAGGCTTGGTTTTGGTGTTGAGACGGGAGACACATCGTGACTCATCCTGGCGGTGGCCACCAGCTCTGTCGATGTTCCTCAACATCCACGCTGATCTTTCTCATGTAGTAAAGCCGGAGAGACAGAGGGGCCCCAGCGCCAACTCCTGGATGCCCAGCAAGCTGTCTCTGAGCTGCTTCCAACATCAGCGCCAAAGCGCTCCAGGCACCCAGCGCACCCAAGGCTCTGGGCGCTCTGGGTGATGCCTGGTGACCTCTGACCTTCCACCCTGTCCTGAGGTCAGGGGCCGCTTTGCTACTGGGGAGCAGGGGGTCTTGAAAGATGCCTTTCTTCTCAGGGCTGTCTCCTCATTTCTAAAAGTAAGGGATGGGATGGTCTCCAGGGCCCTTTCAAAAGTGATCTCCAGGGCTCTTCAAAGATGTTCTAATCCAATGATTATGACATTTCACAAGTTTTGGTTGGCGCTTTTCCCCCCAAATGAATCTCATGGGAAAACAATTGTTTGGAGGGGGATCGAAAAAACATTATGTTTCTGGATTTAGGATTTAGGGGATGGAAGAAAAACTTGCAATGGAGTGAAGGCCAGAATTAATCCAGCCTGCCTGCCTGCCTGCCTTCCTTCTTTCCTTCCTTCCTTCCTTCCTTCCTTCCTTCCTTCCTTCCTTCCCTCCCTCCCTCCCTCCTTCTTTCCTTCTCTCTTTCTTTCTCCTTCCTTCCTTCCTTCCTTCCTTCCCTCCCTCCCTCCCTCCCTCCCTCCTCCCTCCTTCCTCCCTCCTTCCTTCCTTTCTTTTCTCTTCCAACTGGGAATTGAACACAGGTGCATTTTACCTCCAAGCTATACCCCCAGCCCTTTTTGAAACAGGGTCTTGCAAAGTTGTTGAGGCTGGACTCCAACCTGTGATCCTCCTGTCTCAGCCTCCCAAGTACTGGGATGACAGATGTGGCCCACCCCACGGGGCTCCAGAAGACTGCAGAAGCCTCATTCTCAGGTTTGGAAGGATGACAGCACACAGGCAGCTACAAAGTGACAGCTGCACACCACCCCCAAAGCAGAGACCCCGACCTGGGGTTCAACATTGTTTTCTTAGAAATCTGTGGCGAATGAGTTTTAAGAATATTATCCCTAGAAAAGCAATTCCTTCAAGGAGCTCAGGTTCATCCCATTCCTAGGCCAAGTTGCTTTTTAAACTAGGTTGGCAAAGCTATCCGCAGAAGCTGTATTCCTCTGAGCCTTTGTTCTATATTCAGATTCAAATTAATGAGCTTTTACGTATTTCTGCTCAGCACCGATGGTTCCTTTAAAATAAGCACATCCATATCTGGTCTCTTCCACCTTTGGCAGAAGAAATCATCGCTTCTTCTCTTTGCTGGCTGGTTTCTTTGGTCTGCGGATGTGGGACCTCACTGTTGACACCTAGCCCTCCTGATGGCCCCACGCTGCGGGGACAGTGTCCGTGAGAGCTGGCCTCAGGTTGCTTGGGAAATGTATTTGAAATGTTGCTCTCACAGATTCTACCTGGTGGCCTCATTTTAGAAAAATATTTCTAATTTACAGGTATTTATTTTTTTCTTTCTGCAAACCAAATTTCAGAAAAGTCAAGATCTCCAGGTTCAGTTATTTTGACAAGGATAGTGTGAAGAACAAAATAATAATAATAATAATAATAATAATAATAATAATAATAATAAATAAAAATAAGGAAAGAAAAAGGGTCCCAGACACAGGCACTAAATGAGTTCACTACCAATAGAACATTAGCTTGAACTACTTAGCTTACTGTTGAAATTTCCAGTAATGGTCCATTAAGAAGACAGAGAAAGAAGGAAGGAGAAGGTTTCTTGAGTCTTTAAAACTGACAGGAGGGGAAAAAAAGTGGCTCTTGGTGCCATAATATGTAAGTGGACAGAAAAGCTATCCAATCTAGATGGAGCCGGGTGTGGTGGCACACACCTGTGATCCCAGTACTTGGGAAGCTGAGACAGGAGGATCAAAGGTTCAAGACCAGCCTCAGCAACTTAGCCAGACCCTGTTTCCAAATAAAAAATGAAAATGAAAAAGGGCAAGAGGTATAGCTTGGAGGTAGAATGCCCCTGGGTTCAATCCCCAGTACCCCCCACACACACACACACAGAAAAAAAAAAAAAAAACCAAAAAACAGAAACACCTACATGCAGCCATTTACAATAGCAAAAAGTGGCCCTTGACCTTGGAACATTTTTAACATTGTGATCTAACCACTCATAGGATTCAAACAAGTGTGTAAATGTGTTTGGCTTCTTGCTTATTTAATTTTAGGGCTGAGATGTTTTTAAGACATTATTTCAGGGAGATTTCCATCTAAACATTTTAATGAAAAAGAGATCTGGCATTTCAATTGACTGGAAAATCTGCTTACATGTAACACCAGCCCCTCTTCCAGTATCCCCAGTAATTAGAGATCTTTCAAATTAAAATACTAGCTCCTTCTGAATGACAAGGAGAAGAAATAAAAAGGACCATGGAAAGTCAACATAAAGGGGAAGAACTTCAAAAAAATAGAATTTTCAAGTAATTTTCTTTGACATCATGCTTTATTTTTGTTTTAATTCCATTCTGAAAATGATTATTGAATAACAAGACTCCTAAGAATAGGTTTGTGGTAATAGAAATTATTTGTCTTTCAAGACAATGTTGGGGGAGAGAACAAATTATTGGGACAAATATCAATATATGTATTTTTGTGTGTGCTTAAAAGACACACATGAAAGGACTACATATTGCTCTTCATGTATATACATCTGACCCAGAAAAGTGCCAAATCTCATCACTCCTGCCAAGCAAGGAGAGTGCTGTGATTCCAACAGAGGAACACCTTCCATATTACAAATTACCTTTTCGTTACTTGAAAATAATAGATGTTAATGTGACTGTCATGGTTTGGACATAGAATGTCCCCTGAATGGCTCGTGTATTAATGTTCAGAGCTGATATAATCCAGACGTGAGGGTTAGAATCTCATCAGTGCATAGACCAGTGTAATGGATTTACTGGGTGGACCTAGTCAGGTGGGTGTGGCTTTAGGGACCGTGCAGTGTCTGAATCCCCTTGTGTGTGCTCTCCCTCGTTTCTGGCCTTCATGAAGTGAGAGCAGGGGACTTGCTCTGTCCCTCTTTCTGCCTCCTATTCCCGTCCCCTGAGCTCTGCCGATGTACCCTGTAACCTGACATGGACTGAACCCCTAAAATCTCCAGTACTCTGAGCAAATAAACCTCCCTTCCCCTAAGCTGTGTGGTCAGGTCTTTTGGTCACAGAAGTGAGAATACTGACTACAACAGCGACAAATTCTAATTCTCAGTTCCAGATGGTTGTAATAAAGCTCTTTATAATTACTTTTTTTAAGTTTTCATTTAATAGTTCTTTTCAAAAAAATTCCAAAAGAGCTCACCAGCACACATGACCACCCTGGCCATGACCGAGAGTGACAGAGATTTCAAGAACCTTTCCAGGTTCATGACTGCATCAGGCATTTTGAGCCGACCACATAGAACTTCTTTTTGCTGTTGTTGTGTTGTTCTAGTTTATCCCAGCAATGTTGTCAAGAGTGTCGTCAACGGGGTAGACAGATGCAAGCCATTGGAAACTGTTTCTTAGGATGGGTGGTCTCATTGCTACAACAAGAACGGCTGATGTCACAGCCTCCCTGTGGAGCAGATGCCAGGTAGAATTTCCAACCTCTTCAGAATAATTGACATTTTTCTAATGTGTAGAACGGCCATAGCAACCACTTTGGCTACACAATAGCATCCACTGTAATACTTCCTTAGCAACCGGCTTAACACCCTGACTTTGAAACCATCCCTTATTTCGGCAACAGGATGCATATTGGCTGTTCGTGAACTTCCCAAAGGTCATCAGTTGAAAACTCCCTGCCTGGCTTCCTGTGCCGCCCCAATCAGACATCTACTGAGTTGATCTATGGGAGGAAGTCAGCCTCTTTGCTTGGAGAAAGCACAATGCACTCTTTACATTTTTCCCCCCCTGCGGTACTGGGGACTGAACCCAGAGGCATTCTACCTTCAAGTTATACCTCCAGCCCAGGTTTATTTCTTTTTTGGAAACAGGGTCTCACTAGGTTGATAAGAGTCTCATTACTTCTCTCAACCTCCCAAGTACTGGGATTACAAGCATGCTCCACCACACCCAACTCTTTTTACATTTTTAATGGGAAAATACAAACTTATTTTGGGCATATGAGAAAGAAAAGCTCTCATGTTTCTTGCCTATGTTTTGTTACTTTGCTACTGATTAACAGAAAGCACAAAACCAGTTAAGAACAAACCATTTTGTTGAATCGAATTTACAGTTTTAGTTCAGCTCTTAAGTCCACTTATTAAAGTTTACCTGTGAAGTTCATCTTTAGCAAAAGCGCAGAATTAATTGATAGTCAATTCGTAACTAATATTAGAAATAAAAACTTCAAGTTAATTGTCAGTGAAGAAAAAAATAGTCAGTGACTCTTACTTCCAGAAAGGGATTGTTTCACATTCTTATAGTCCTCACGTGAATAATACATTTAATTGGCTTCCTATTGCCAAGACCTTCAAGTAATTTTGTATTCAAGAAGAACTTGGAAAAAATAGCCAGCAGTATTAAGGTACTCTGTGTATTATTTTCAAACATCCCACTTGGTGAGAAAAAAAAATAACCTAACTGCTTTTCTATAAAAATTGTTAGCTGTGAAATTCACACTAATTAACTTATTTTTGGATTGCTCCTTGTTAATTCTATAAATCAAATAGCTTTTGCCTTCTAATTATGCATATGTCTAACACACATTGAAACTTTTCTACACTATAAATAGTTTAGTTTATAGATATAAGAAAGTTTGAGTAATCCTTCTGCCCCCCCCCATATCTTCCTCCCTCCCCTCCCACTTCTCTCTCTCTGTACTGCGTATTGAACTCAGGGACAGTCTACCTCTGAGCTACATCCCTTGGCAACTCCTTTTATTATTTATTTTGAAATAAGGTCTCACTAATTTCCGGAGGGTCTCACTAAGTTGCTGAGGCTGGCCTCAAACCTGCGATCCTCCTGCCCCCAAGTACTGGGATTACAGGGGTGTAGCACTGTGTCCAGCCATTCCCTTTTTCTTCTAGTAAATTATACTAATGTCCAAACCATGCCACAAGCTCAGAAGTGAATTCTATCACTAACCAGTCTTTACCATTTCTATGAAATCAAACTACCACCATTAAATTTACATGACAAATGAATGTTTGGCAAATATAAAAGAATCTCTTTTGCTCTAACTTCTTGACGAGCAGGGAGTTACTTTTGGTAGGTGTAGAGTAGTCATCAGAGGGAATGACCTTAGTCACGGCCTTATTCACTTTAAATTTGTGGACCACCCTTCAGAGTCCCCAGAACCTTTTCCTGTGTTTAAGTGATGGAGACGCACAGCTGAATATGGTTCTTGCTGGTGGGGACCTCACAGGCAAGCGAGACATACCAGGGCACAGATGATGAAAGGACAGCCTGATGTCACCAAGGAGAGAGAGAGGAACATCCTATCAGAGGCCACGACTGCCCAGGGTGGCTGACCTCTTCAGGGCAGGGCTGTGGAGGTGTCCACTGGCACCCCGCTGGAGGGCGCGAACACAGCCGGATCTTAAGTAGGGTTTGGTAAAGGGAGGTGCTGTGGTTTGGACCTGGAATGTTCCTCAGAGTCTGTGTGCCAAGCGTGGTCCCCAGGATGGCACTGCTAAGAAGAGGTGAGGCCCTTAAGGGGTGACACCTGGTGGGGGGTCTTTAGTCATCATGGGTGTGTGACCTCAAAGGGGACCGAGGGCTTCCGGTTCCTTCCTCTTCCTCTCTTTTGCTCTCTGGCTGTGAGGTGACTGGTTTGGTTTC
Source organism: Graphiurus murinus (assembly GCA_004027655.1). Lineage (NCBI taxonomy): Eukaryota > Metazoa > Chordata > Mammalia > Rodentia > Gliridae > Graphiurus > Graphiurus murinus. The sequence continues at coordinate 11,209 of PVLC010039633.1, forward strand.
ACCGTGTGCTCCTACCATGAAGTGCTGCCTCTCTGCAGCTCCAAAAGCAACAGGGCAACAGATCATGGACCAGAACCTCCACAATGAGCCCAAATGAGCCTTTCCTCTTTGTAAGCTCTCGGGCATTTCATATAGGATGGAAAGCGGACTAGCCCAGCTGGGGGCTGTTTCATGGAGAGCACAGAGCGTGAGCACTCATCCCAGTGAGTGTGCAAGGCATTGGAGGTGAACACCCATCCTGGTGAACGTGTGAGGAGTTAAAGGAGAGCATCCATGCCCGTGAGTGTGCAAGGCATTGGAGGGGAGCAGTTCAGAGCCATGGTTGACAAAGGCAAAGCTCACCGTGGCCCCAGGGTGACAGAAGTGTCTGTTTCCAGGTGGTTAGAGCTAGTGCTTCCCACCCCACCTTTCCTGCCCAATGCAGTTATCAAACTCTGACGGAGTCGAGACAGCCTTGGTGCTGGGGATCCCGCGGTGCTCTGGCCTGTGGGAGGAGGGCCTGAAGAGCCCCCTGAGCAGCTCCCAGCGCCCTGCCCCAATGCCTGTGAATGCCCTCGCTGTGCAGTCACAAGAAGTCTCTAGATCTGGCTTTGGGGTGGGGGAGGAGAGCAGGAATCGGGGAGCTGGGGACACCACCTCTTCCTGCTTGCTCTCCCAGTGCCAGCAGCCTCACGCTGGTGGGGGGAGGGGGGGTGTCAGGGGAACGCAGAGACTGTAGTGCCAGGACAGCCTGTATCCAGCGAAACTCTGAGGCGCGGCTCTTCCTCCCTCCAGCCCATGGTGCTGTGAGATCAGAGCGGGCAGATTCCTCCTGCTTTGTTCTGTCTCTCTCTCCTCTCTCTGGCTCTGCCACAGACATGGGCAGCAACATTCAGGATACAATAAAAGTTACACAGCACACGAAACCCCCATTTTGCTTGGTGAAAGACAGCCCACCGTGGAAAGGGAGGTGACAGCGAGGTCTGAGGCTTTGAGGCGGCCGTGAGCAGGGTCCAAAAGGCCACCGAGCGCTTGGAGTTCACCTTGTAAGCGTCCTCACTGGCTGGAAGCAGGTCCTGCTCAGGACTGAGATGCCTGTCCTTGCCTCAGTCTGAGTTTTTATATCTAAACTTTAACAGATAAAAATAGTAATGTCTAGTATTTTTTTTTTTTTTGCCTAAACATTTGGCATGAAAGTGTAAGATGACAGAATAGCCATTAATATTTTAAAAAAAAGGCCACCTACTTTCAAGTAATTGAAAAGGTTCATGTTTAATGAATCCCGATATGTAATATAATGAATAGAGATGCTGAATCTTATAATATCACAAATACGAGTCGGAAACAACTGTCTTCACACAAAATCCTAATGAAACTGTCGCAAGAGAACAGATAATTAATCCCTAAGGTAATCAATTAGCAAACACTGTGTTTCCCAAATGATCCATAAGGGCCTGCATTATATAATATTTATAAGTTAATGAATTAAAGTGATAAAGGAAAGCACGTGCTCTTTCCAATTATCCAGTCCCCGTGCAACATGTAACCGCCGGGCTCATATCTATGCACGGCTTCTCTTCCTGCAGCGGTGTCTGTGTGACCTTGAGTTTGCCTGCATTCTGACCTTCTTAACTCCTCCAGCCTATCTAGTATAGTGTCTGTCCTTGACCTTGTCCTTCAACCCAACATGTGCTTCCTGATTGCTCAACTGTCCGGTTTAGCCTCTGTTATCCCTTTTTTGGTGCATTTTACCCCAAGATCAGGCCTCTGAGCAAACAAAGCAAAGGGAATGCAGAGGAGAGACGCAGCAGCAGCAGCGAGAGATGGTGCTGGCGCGGTGGGGAGACGAAGTTTTCCCAGAACTCACCAGCACCTGTGGCGAGTGCCAGGCGAGGGCTGGTAGTTGCAGAGTAAGGCGCTCCCCCCAAGTTGGCGCATCCCGAGCCCCAGCACCTATAACCCTGGGGCATCCCTTAGCAAAGGAATGTTTCAGATGTGACCAACTGAGGGAGCTTGAGAAGGAAGCTTCTCCTGGCTTAACTGGGTCACCCAGCGTGATCACGAAGGTCCTTAAAAACAGAAGATGGCGGCAGAGGAGAGGCAGGCAAGGGGCTGCTGTGGTGGAGGTAATACTCCGTGGACAGACTCAGCCTGCTCTTGCTGGCTTTGAGGAAGGCAGCCAATGGCTACAAGCCATGTGAGCAATGGCTACAAGCCATGTGAGCACCTCTGGAAGCTGGGAGCACGGTCCCCAGAGCCTCCAGAAGGAGCCAGCCCTGCCCACATCTTGATAGTAGCCCAGCGAGACCCGCATTGTTCTTCTAACTTACAGATCGTAAGATAATAGATTTGCACTGTTGTAGACCAGTACATTTTTTTTTTAATGATTTGTTACATCAGTCAAAGAAAAGATGATATAACACCCCAGATGCCAAGAGCAAAAGTTCCAGAGAAAGGAAAAATACCCAGGAACATGAGAATAAAGAGAATTGATTTACTGCCTAGGCTAAGTGTAATCTGAAAGTTCTAATTAAAGTACATTCACCTTGAATTCCTTAAATCAAAAGTTTCTTAATAATTCCAAATTGAATCACAAAGTTAGCATATAGCTCGGGAAAAGGACTGAGCCATGTGAATCGCTGACAAGTTAATTGTCCTCGGGGATTTTACTGTCAGCCTCCTCCTGAATCTGATTTATTGCTTCAGAGAAATCATATTGCTAATTTAAGTCTGCCTCACACCAGAGAAGTCCCCCCTTACTTCAATTTACAGAAAGGTATTCAGCCTGTCTAACTGGAAATCACTCTGTAGCCTAGTCAGGGAGGGCGCCCCCCCCCACCGGCCCAGGGTAAGGGAAATCTGATTACGTGTGTGACCAACGCCTAACAAACAGGCAAACAGGTCAGCCTCAGAGCCGTTCTGGTGGGAGGGGGCTCTGCAAGCCGAGTCGGGGATCAGCCTGGCCTCGCTCTTTTCCACTCAACCTTCAGAGATGAGCCTGGCCGCCATCATCCCCCGCCCCGGACGCTTCCTGTGAAACTTGGAACTCTGCTGACTATTCATCACATTCCCCGGTCCTCACGGGGTGTGGTGTCCATCATCCTCCAGTCCC
>PVLC010039634.1:0-14203 GCA_004027655.1 Graphiurus murinus
AAAAAAAAAAAAAAAAAAAAACTGAGAAATGACTTGCAGGCGAGAGCAGATATTTCAGAGATGAGTCAGAAGCATGTTTTGCTAGAAGAATACTAATGAAAGAGCGCGTGTTCATGAAACCGGTAACACTCCCTCAGAAAGCAAAGCCCCTTGGTAGACATTTGATAGACATCTGAACCCAAGAAAACAGCTTGGTGCTAACAGTCTGGATCCATCCTCCTCTGGCTGCAGAGTTTAGCTCTCCTGTCTCTACAGAGAGAAGACTATTCTTTGGGGGACACTGATAGTATCTTGCTTGCTTGCTTTTTTGGGGGGTGGGGGGGCTTGAACCCAGGGACATTCTACCTGAGCTACACCCCAGCCTTTTTTACTTTTTATTTTGAAACAGGGTCTCATAAAGTTGCTGAGGGTCTCGCTAAACTGATGAGGCCGGCCTCAAACCTGCGATCCTCCTGTCTCAGTCTCCCAAGTACTGGGATGACAGGTATACACCACTACCGCACCCGACTCTTGAGAGAGTGTAGCTTTCTGATCATCTGAAGAAGTTCACTCACCTCCAAATCTGACCTTAAACCTCAGAGAAGAGGCTTCTCAGAAGCATCTGACACCATAAGCTAAGAGGCAACTCCCAGAGCATCACCCTCCACCCTGGGACCCCCATCAAGACCGCTGCCACTCTGGAAGAACCCCACCCCAGCAGCCCGCACCCCAACTGCCCACGAAAAGCCAAACCAGCCGTTCAGGAGCGCGCTGGCTTCTAGTTGTTATAAATTAATGGAGTCACAGTTCACTTGCAATTCTTTTTTTTTTTTTTTTTTTTTTGCAGTACTGGGGATTGAACTCAGGGGCATTCTACCTCCGAGCTACACCCCCAGCCCCTTTTTATTCTTTATTTTGAAACAGAGTCTCACTGAGTTGCGGAGTGCCTCACTAGGTAGCTGAGGCTGGCGGCGAACTCGGATCCTCCGGTCTCAGCCTCCCGAATGCTGGGATTACAAGCATGCACCACCACGCCCGGCTTCACTTGCAATTCTCATCGACCCCCTAGGGCGTTTCTGTAGACAGCTCGGGCCTGTCTGGGGCAGTCAGCTAGTGCTACCTGGACGTCAGACGCCTCTCCCGCTTTGGCAGATGTCCTTCCTCTGTCACAGTGGGGACGAGTCCAGGCCCTCCGCCTGCTGCTGTTGGTGACAGAGCAGCGGCTCTGGCTTCCGTCTCACTGTCACTGAGCTTAAGGATTTTCTGCAGCCATGAACAGGGACGGTTCATATGTAAGAGGGCCAGAAGGGGGGAAATCTAGGAAGAGAAGCCAGGCGGAGTGGTGTGCACTTGTAATCCCAGTACTTGGGGAGCTGAGGCAGGTAGACGGTAGTTTAGAGGTTAGTGGGCGGTAAGTTAGCAAGACCCTGCTTCAAAATAAAAATAAAAAGGGCTAGCTGGGCATGGTGGCGCACACTTGTTATCCCAGTACTTGAGAGGCTGAGACTGGAGGATCTGGGTTCGCGGCCAGCCTCAGCTACTTAGTGAGGTCCCCCGAAACTTAGTGAGACCCTGTTTCAAACTTAAGAATAAAAAATTGGGCTAAGGGTGTAGCTTGGCGGTAGAATGCCCCTGGGTTCAACCCCAGTACTGCAAAACAAAAACCAAACAAACAAAAAGCTACCATTGTCAAAACAGTTATTGCAAAGATCTGGTTACTGTGACATTAATTTCAGGGAGGCTCCCTCCTGTGAGGCACTGTACCTGAAATTGAACCCAGAGGCAAGCTCCAAGCCATACCCCAGCTCCTTTTATTTTGAAACAGGGTCTTGCTGAATGGCTGAGGGTCTTGTTAAATGGCTGAGGATGCGTACTCTTTAGTACTCCTCTAGCTCCTCTTCCCCTCCAGAAGACAAGACGTCTGTGTAGCTTCACCCGTGGTTCCCTGCCCACCAGGAGTTAAAGGACCACACCTGTAAGCCCAGGACTTGGGAGGCTGAGACAGGAGGATCACAGGTTTGAGGCCAGCCTCAGCAACTTAGCGAGACCCTCAGCAATTTAGCAAGACCTTGTTTCAAAACGAGCAATAAAAATAGGGCTCAGGGGTAGAATACCCCTGGGTTAATCCCCAGTATCAAAAAGATTTAAAAAAAAAAAAAAATCTGACATCAAACCCACCCACCTCTTGCTTGCTTCCAGGAACGTGGGGAGGTCAGGAAGCGGGCGTGGCGCCACCTGGCTTGGTACAAGTCCTGCCTCGGCCACTTGTTAGCTGTGCGACTCCAAGCAGGCCGCTGGCGCTGAGCTCACGCGGCTGACTTAATAACTGCGTATCATGGAGATGCCAGAAAGCTCTGCTCCCGGGAACACCCCCCTTAGCAGACACGCACGCCGGATGGCTGCACACACTGGGAGCATAGAGAAAGGACACTGCTGTCTGTGGCTCAGAGAGCCGAGCTTTCCAGGAGCGGCCGGGGCACGGAGCAGCTGTGGGGCCCCAGGTGAAGGGAATTGGTTAAGACGATTTCTCCGGTGGACGGATGAACAGGGATTTGCAAGGTAGAGATCAGAGGCCGTTCTCCGCGGGCCGGTTTAGTTTGGATACAGTGACCTGTGCAGTAGCTAGGCAGCGCAAGGCTGCTGGGAACAGACAGATGCGGCTCTCCGTGGCTCTGCAACTTACTAGGGAAGGAGCAAAACAGGACGTCTGCTCCAGGCTCAAGCAGCTGCCTCCCCGGCCAAGGGAGAGGGGCAGGATGACAAGTCCCACGCCTCCGCCGCCTTAGTCAGAACCCAAAGTCTGCCGTCACCCCAGGGAACCGGGACAGCGTTTGGAAAATGCTCCCATGTCAAAACTGGCATTTTTCCAGACCACAGAGAAGGAGGTCTTCAAAGTCCGGCTTTGCAAGGCAAGGACAGATGTGATTCCAGATTCTGAAAGCTCCCTTAGTCTTCGGAGAGCCAGGCCTGGCCAACAGGATTTAGGAGTTTCCCAGGAGAGGTCAGATGAGCAAAGCCCCGCCCAGCAGGTGGCAGAGGGCGTGCAGAAAAGGGAGGAGAGGAGAGAGGTCGAGGGGCAACAGTGGCTGCCTCCCTCCCCGCCCCCTGCTCCTCTGAGACTTGCAGAGGCTGCTGGAGGGACATCCCTGGGGCCCTCCCGACAGGTCCCGGTGCACAGCCTGGGGACAGATTGCAGACGAGGCTCAGAGATAGGGGAGTCAGGAAAAGGGTCTCAGCCTCGGAGGCCCCCAAAGACAGGAAGGCCAGCCAGAGCCAGGCACAGGACAGGACCCGGCTGTCCCCAGCACCCCCAGCACCTGCTCTGTCATACACCACCAGAAGCCACGAGCTTCCCCCTCTCCCCACCGTCCACCGGGACAGAGGAGGGAGAGAGACCGGCTTTGAGAGGGAGAGCTGAGCCTTGATTTGTGTCTTTACCCCCAAAGACCAAGTGGATTAGACCCCGAGAGAGTCCCCCGGCTTCCTGAGGGCACTTGGAGGGTTGGCCTCCGTTCCCGCCGCCGGTAGGAAGTGAGGCTATCGTCCTGGAGAACTTCACAAGTGCAATGCGTGACCATTTTCTGCGCCTCTGGTTTCGGCGTGTACACCCTTCCTCTGCTAGAAGCATGTGCAATGGGGGGGCGCCCAGAGCAGAGAAGGAGCTAAATATATGCTTGCAGATTGAACAAATGTTTGTTATGGAAACAGAGAAAGCTCTGCTCGTGGAAACACACCCACTAGCAGACGTCCAGGCCACACAGAAGTGAGGAACAGGGGTGAAGAAAAAGGACGCTTGTCTTGTAGCCCACAGACCCACACTTTCCAGGCCCAGCCCCGCCCAGCACGGAGGAGCCGAGGGACCCGGCGGATCCTGACACTGGTCTGCACCTCTCTTTTTTTTTCTTCTTTCCTCCCTGCTGCCCCCCCCAACACCCGCCCTGCTTGGGTACTGGGGATTGAGCCCAGAGGCATTCTACCTCTGAGCTACACTCCCAGCCCTAGTTTTTATTTTGAAACAGTCTCATTAAGTTGCTGAGGCTGGCCTCTCTAACTTGCAATCCTCTTGTCTCAGCCTTCCAAGTACTGAGATGACAGGTGTGCACCACCACACCTTGCCTCTGTTTCTTTAATGAGGGAATTTGTTGAGACGATTTCTAAAAATTTTTCTTCTCTTTGGGAATGGCAATAATGGGGACAAGTACAGTGTTTATTGAGCACTTGCTAGCTGCTTTGTTTGCATAATCCTGAACTCACCCTTAAAATAATCTTAGGAAGGGAGAGAAACTGTTATCGTCTGCATCAGATATGATTGTTCATAGAGAAGAATCTCCCCCCCAAAAAAATCTACAAATTTCTAATGGAATCATAAAATTTGGTGGAACTATAAAATGTAGCATCTGGAATGCCCGCCAAAGATCCTCGTATTTGTTTTAAAGTCTGACCTCCCACTTGCTGCTAGCAAGAGATGATGTAATCGTTAAGGGGTGGGGCCTAAGGAGAGGTCTTCAGGTCCTTGGGGGTGTGTCCTCAAGGGGATTTGGGACACGCCCACATGCCGGCTTTGCTCTTCCACACACTCCCTCCTGTGACCAGCGGACTCATGATCATTGGTCCAAAAGCAACCAGGGCCAACTGCTCATGGACTGAAACCTCCCCAACTGTGAGGCAAAATAAGCCTTTCCTCTTTACAAGTTGGTATCTGTTAGAGTAACAGAAATCCAATACAAATTTACACACATCAAATAGCTAGGATGTTTAATGAAAGACCTGATACCATTTATAACAGCATTAGAAAATAACGGTTTCCTAAAAATGAATTCACATTTGATCTTAACCAAAAGGCTAAAAAGCCATTTGGGAGAATGAATCTAACAACAGACTTACAAAACTTCTAACAGGAATAATATAAAATGTTATTAATCTGGGTGTGGTGGTACACACAGGTAATCCCAGAACGTGGGAGGCTGAGGCAGGAGGATCACAGGTCTGAGAACAGCCTCAGCAACTTGGGGAGACCCTTAGCAACTTAGCAAGACCTTGTTTCAAAATTAAAAAATAAAGGATGGGGTGAAGCTCAGAGTTAGAATGCCCCTGGGTTCAATTCCCAGTGCCAAGAACAAACAACAAATTTATTAAGAGATATTAAGGTCTAAACAAATGGAGAGATATAGCATGTTCATGGATAATATGATTAAATATTATATTTTGATCTATACATTCAGTGTAATTCCTATCAAACTCCCTTCTCCCCCCCTTTTGTGTGTGTGTGTGTGTGTGTGTGCAAGTACTCTACAACTGAGCTACATCTCCAGCTCCACTTTTTTTTTTTTTTTTAATAGAACCTAAAAAGGCGATTCTAGCCAGGCATGGTGGTGCACACTTGTAATCCCAGCATTTGGGAGGCTGAGACCGGAGGATCCGGGTTTGAGACCAGCTTCAGCTACCTACTGAGGCACTCCACAACTTAGTGAGACCCTGTTTCAAAATAAAGAATAAAAAATAGGACTGGGGGTATTGCTCGGAAGTAGAATGCCCCTGAGCTCAATCCCTAGTATTGCAAAAATAAATAAGTAAATAAATAGGCAATTCTAAACTTATTTGACAGAGTAAAGGACCAGAAATAGCTAGGATGTTTCTGAAAAAAAAAAAAGCAGCCACTTACCTTACTGGATAGCCAGTCTTTTATGATTTTATGATGCTGGAATAATTAAAATCTTGCAGTATTGATGCATGGACAGAAAGATTGATGGCGGAGAATGGAGATCACAGAAGCAGCATCTGCGTGTGGTGGATGTTAGGGCGTGGTGGAAAATGAGGGAGGCCAGTGGAGAGGAGAACAAATCAATGGAGCTGGAAAAAGTAGTCAGCCCTGTGAGGAAAAGGAGACTGGGAGCTCTCGCTCAAACTGTATCTGAAAAATAATCCCAAATAGATTTAGGAGTTAAATGTCAAAAACAAACACAAAGTTTAAAATTCATAGTAAATAGTTCAAGTGACTATCATTCATTCATTCATTCATTCACTCATTTGTTTATTTATTTTGGTACCGGGGATTGAACCCAAGGCATTCTTCCTCCAAGCTACACCCCCAGCCCTTTTTATTCTTTATTTTGAAACAGGGTCTCACTAAGTTGTGGAGGGCCTCACTAAGTTGCTAAGGCTGGCCTTGAACCTGCGATCCTCCTGTCTCCGCCTCCCATGTACTGAGATGACTGGTGTGTGCTACCACACCCAGCTAAGATTTTCTTAAATAAGCACATAAATTATCCACCATACAATGATTCATTTAACTGTATTAAAATCAAGAACTTTTGTCCACCAAGAGATATCGTTAAAAGTGAAAAGACCAGGTAGAGACTGGAACAGGATATTCATAAATCAACCACAGAGGTTCAGTATCAACAGTATAGAGGGAACTGCTGCAAATCATTTAAACACACACACACACACGCACACACGCACACACGCACAAGCAGCTCACTGTGATAATGGGGGGAAACACCAGCAGGTGTTTCACAGAAGAGAGAACATCTATGCCTGATACATTCGTGAAGTTTTATGAAGACAAACGCTAAGCAAGATTGCAACGAATCAGCCTGGCTACCCGTTTAGTGAGGAAAAGCAGACAGTCTACTGGGATTTTGTTTTGCACAGGATGCCACTGAAGTGTCGTAGATGAGAACAAACTCTGGAATGCTAAAGGGAGCTGTACTGAGGCTTCCAAAGTTGAACTTTGGCACGTTCTCTGACAGGGTCTACGCCGGAGAGAAACGCCTCCTAGCTTAGATGGGCAGAGGTGCCCAAGGAGGATTCGTACAGCTCCATTAGCAAGTTGAGATCCTGCGCTTTCCCAAGGGTCTCTGAGAGGGAGGGTGGGTGGCGGCGGTGACTTAGTCACACACTGTCACATGGGCATCAGAACAGATGACACAGCAATACACAATACCCCATGGATCTTAGTAGCAAGGATTTAGTGAAGAAAGGAAACTCCAAGGGTTAAACATAGGATGTAGTGTGTGTGTGTGTGTGTGTGTGTGTGTGTGTGTGTGTGTGTGTGTTACTGGGGGTTGAACCCAGGGGCATCCTAACTTTGAACTACACCCCCAGCCCTATTTTATTTTTTATTTTGAAACAGGGTCTCACTAAATTGCTGAGGCTTGCCTGGAACCTGTGGTCCTCCTGTCTCAGCCTTTCAAGTACTGGGATTACAGGCGTACACCACCATGCCTGGCTAGCATGCCATTTTTATAAAGTTAAAAACAATCAAGATAAAAAAAATACATCCATACATACTTGCCGGGCATGATGGTGCATACCTATAATCCCCGTACTTGGGAGGCTGAGACAGGAGGAGTGCGGGTTCGCAGGCAGCCTAAGCAACTTAGCAAGGCCCTCAGCACTTAGTGAAACACCATTTCCAAATTTAAAAGAAAACAAAAATAAAAATAAGGCTGTGGGTGAACCCTAGAGGTAAAATGCCCGTGGGTTCAGACTCCAGCACCACACACACACACACACACACACACTTTCCAGGAATACACACCGAAGCACAAATCCAAACAAAAAGAGAAGCAGGAGTATTAAGAACCCCACACTCAAGATGGTGGAGAACTGGAGCAGCGGGAGGGTTAACAAGATCTCGGGGACGAGCTGGTGAGACACAGGCGCACCTTTACACCACTGGAGGTGACTAATTGCACGACTGGATAAATGACCCAGAGCGCCTCGGAGACCAGAGGCGCAGACTGTAGCTAGTGGCTATCGGGATCGGCCTGATGTTTGAGCTCAAAGCCATTGCAGAGGGGGTGTGGAACCCCACAGCCCGTGGAGTAAACGCAGCAGGTGTCTGCATTACCAGGAAAGGGAACTGACTAAGCCTGAGTAAGCAGCCTGCCCCAAGCTCCAGGGCTAGGAAGCAGCAAGGCAGGACTCAACGCTGAAGCCGACTGCACCCAGGCAGCCAGCAGGCAGCCCCAGCGCCAGGCCCTTAGAAGCAGCTTGTAGCCCTCAAGACCCCGTGTGGTGTTCAGAACGGGGGTCTCGCGGTGTAAGCCCGGGTCACCTCTCCCTACATCAGCTCAGGAGCCGGGGGTCTGGGGGTATTCCTTGTGAGCCGGTGTCTCCCCGGCCCCCCGCCCAAGCACACGCCAAACACTGGCTGGCGCCTTTCCAAATCATTTTCATATTCTGTTCGAGCAGTTTCGTTTCCTAGACCTGCAAGTTCCGAGCTCATTCACAGGGAAGCCGTGAAAGAGTCACTGCTCGGCATTGACTAAGCAGATGAGTAAGTTTTTATTTTAATGGTGCCGTGTAGGAGGTTTCTTTATAAATGAATGGGGAGGAGGAGGGGTGTTCACAGCAGCCCACAGACAAGGGCTCCCAGACTTGTCAAAGCACGGTAACGCAGAATTACTCTTTTCAGTTTCCGGGTAAGTTCTGTTTTGTAATATCTTTTGCAAAAAGAAAAAAAAAAAAAAAAGCCAACGAATAATCTTTTGATCTTGCAGCTCTTGAGAAATGACTGCTACCCGATGAGTGGAAATTTGTAGACCGATTTCCCAAGACAGCAGCCAGTCGACCCCGGGACCCGCTCACGCAGCAGCTGGGTGGAGGAGCTGGCGGCTCCTAGCTGAAGCACCATGGCCAGCCGTGCGTGGCTCTGCAGGGCTGGATTCCATTCGCACAGCCGCTTGCAGAGAGACTTGCCCTAGGATGGGACGGAGGGTGGACCAGGTTCATCCACGGAGCGGGGCCGCGAGAGCCCTGTGCTCTGGCTCCAGCATGCACAGTCGGGCTCATCTCCGTTGCAGAAGCAACGGGGTCATGGGGAGACCCCCAGGGGGAGACCGGCGTGGTTGTGCTAGAGCGAGGCTTGCTCCCCAGCCCTCTCCCACCTAAATGAATGAGTGCTCAATGGGCATTTTGTAGCCTCGAGACCCGTCCTCTGGTCCCTATCCACAAGCCTCTTATTACAAGACTGGGCCTAGATTCCCCTGGGTCAGGACCAGCAAGGGCCTGTGGCCCGCCTCCTCCGGAAGAGGACTGGCCCTCCTGAGGAGCCTCGTTGCAGAAACTTCAGTATCCACACCTCTCTTGGGCTCTCCAGGCACGGGAGCACGGGGGTCACAGCTGATGGCCACGTCCCAGGCAGCGGTCCAACGGCCAGCTTGGTCCTGAGCCCCGTTGAGCAGTTCTAGTGCCTGGGGAAAAACCCAGGGGTGCCCTACTTCTGAGCTACACCCTGAACCCTGTTTTTTTTTTTTTAATTTTGAAACAGGGTCTTGCTAGATTGCTGAGGGTCTTGCTAATTTGCTGAGGCCGTCCTTGAACCTGCGGTCCTCCTGTGTCAGCCTCCCGAGTACTGGGATCACAGGTGTGCGCCACCGCACCTGGTTAGCGAAATCATTCCTGCACAACCTGAAGCCTTCAGGAGTTCATTTCTCACCTGGAACGTCCCACCTTGCGTTCTTAGGGCGAGAACTCTCAGGGCAGGCCATTCCTGGCCGCTGAGGCTGGATCGGCACCGCCGGGGACTGTCAGATCAGACACTGGTTCGAGGAGGGGCTGCCTGAGCTCCCCCCGGGGGCCAGTCCTCAGGACGGAGCAGGGAGACCTTCTTAGATACTGGCCAGGTAACCCCCGCTGCCCTTCCGCCTGAGCCTGTGCAGGTGGCCAGGGCCAGGGACCGCACAGGCCGAGGGCCATGCTGGGGGTAGGGGTTTGCTACACAGAGACATCAAATTGGGGTGCATGCCTGGGGTGGCCTCTTGTGGAGAGGTTTTCCTAAGGTTTTCATGTCCCCTGAAATCTTTGATTTGTGATTGGGAGGTAATGAGGTTTATATGAGCTCAAGACAGTGGGGTTCTCAGGACAATCTTACTACCCTCATAAAAGGAGGAAGAGACCAGCGCGCTCCGCCAGCTCGGCCGCTGTCAGCCCCTCCCTTGAGGGAACCAGTGTCTGATGCGACAGCCCCAGCCTCAGCAGCCAGGACTGGCCGACCCTGAGAGTTCTCGCTCTAAGAATGCAAGACGGAACGTTCCAGCTCCTGAAGGCTGTGCAAGAATGATTTCGCTAACCAGGTGCAGTGGTGCACACCTGTAATCCCAGTACTCGGAAGGCTGAGACAGGAGGATTGCAGGTTCAAGGACGGCCTCAGCAAATTAGCAAGACCCTCAGCAAATTAGCAAGCTCCTCAGCAACCTAGCAAGTCCTTGTTTCAAAATTTTTTTTTTTTTTTTTTGCGGTACTGGGGATTGAACTCAGAGGCATTCTACCTCCGAGCTATACCCCCAGCCCCATTTTTTATTCTTTATTTTGAAACCGAGTCTCACTAAGTTGCGGAGTGCCTCACTAGGTAGCTGAGGCTGGCCGCGAACCCGGATCCTCCGGTCTCAGCCTCCCGAATGCTGGGATTACAAGCCTGCGCCACCACACCCGGCTTGTTTCAAAATTTTAAAAAAATAAAACAGTGTTCGGGGTGTAGCTCAGAGATAGAGCACCCCTGGGTTTCCAACCCCCAGTACCTACCCCCCAAAAGTGATTTCACCTGGGCTAACTGTAAAGTAAAGGAGCCTGGGGATTTCTGTGGATCTTTACCGCTATTTTTATTTTCTCAGCTTTATCCTCCATGTTTCTTAGGATGCTTCTCCTCAAATCAGCAGACCAGTATCTCTAGTGTCTTTAGATCTTCCCTACGACACTTTATCTCATCCTTCCTTCATGCCAAAGTCACTCAGCCTGGAGTGGTCTTCGATTTTACACTAGCACAAGAGGCTTGCTGTAGAATTATGCTATTTGTTCTGAAGATGTCTCACAGAGCACAAGTATTAAAGTGACCACACAAAAATTACCAAAAAACGTAAGACGCGGAAGGGACATCGTCGGCGGCCGGAATTGCGCCCTCGGGGCAGAGGACCAGAGGACGGGGACACTTCAGTGGGCTTGCTCACTCGCTGAGAAGAGAGACAACCCCTCTCCCCTGCACCCCGGCACGACTTTGAAATCATGCAACTTTTTTTTTTCAACTGAAAAAAATAAAAATGTTACGTCATTTCAAAGGTTTCAAATCCCCATTTTCAAATTCTCGTGAAATACGCCACCCTGGTCAGGAGCAGTCCTCTCCTGTTCTGTTGCTGCCGCCCGGTCTCCTGGCCCGGCTGTGTGGCCCTGCCCCTCCCAGGGCATCAGGGGACATGGGGTCCCTTCTGGGGTCACCCCAGGCCGGAGCGTCTGCGCCAACCGAGGGCAGCTGAGCTGCTCCATCCCGTGCTGCGGGACTTCTCTGGTTGTGGCTGGGTGTGGGGAGGGCTGCGCCCCCACACAGAGAGCCCCCCACTCCTCTCCAGACACTCTGCTCACTCATCCCCAGCCCTACGAACCTGGTTGTCACCGCCAGGCCCGGCCCGGCTCCTGGGTCTGCCCCCGCACACCAGGTGCGCCACTCACCGACGGCTCCCCAGGTACTGACCAGGTCAGCTGTGGACGCCTTCGATGCCCAGTGTAGAGGTGTCTCCCCCTCCCCAGCCTCCTCTTCTACCTGCTGAGCGTCAGGGAGGGCCCCGACAGGTCCCCCTTGTCCTGCACCTCCTCCCCACGCCCCAAGATCACTCCCCAAGTTTGATCGTCTCCTGACTCCCCCAGAATGTGCCACAGCCCGTGGAGGGGGCTGACTTTTTCTCTTTGTTTCAGATTCTCATCCTTATTTACATCTTACCACCAAAACTTTCTGCAAACCACTGCCAACCAGAAGAACCTCTGTGGCACAGATGGCACCTGCCGCCTGGGGGCGGCTCACCACCTGGGACACCTGGCTGGGCCCGGGCACCGCTGGGTCCTGGAGCACCTGCAGCCGCCCCGAGGCGCTCCAGCTGTGGGGGGCACATGCGCGAGTCCCGGGGCCTCCAGCTGAGGCCTGTCGAGGGCTCCAGGCGGGCAGGCAGCAGGAAGGACGGGCAAGGTGGTTCAGGAAGCCCGGGTCTGGAGTCGGGTGGGGGGAGGGGAGGGCAGGCAGGAGAACATGGGGGAGAGGGGACCGAAAGGTAGAGGCCAGTGCGAGGCAGAGGGCTTCTGAAGAAAGCACTTGGGAGCTGCAGCCAGCGGGGTGTCCCAGAAGCGGCCGGTGAGGGGGACCCCCAGCCACGAGGTCACGCCCCCGCTAAGGTGACTTCTGTGGCAAGGTCTGGCTCTCGGCAGCACACCATCCATCGCAGTGTGGTCCATCCTCCAAGTGTGGTCAAGCCAGGAATCCTCCGCGGCAGGTGCCCCCGTCACCCTGGCCACTGCAGCCTCAGCGTTCAGTGCTAGAATCATTTTGATGACAGTGATTCTCACCCTGATGTCAGTGTCACGTGGTGTGCAAAAGACATACGACAACCTTCCCCCGACTTGCGGAACATACCCCCTTCTCTGCCATCCTTATCTTTAGAATAGCACCAAGAGCTTTGAGCGCCAATGGGGACTTCATGGGGGGTGCAACGGGGAGGCAGGGCACCCCCAAAGCGACATAAAGGTCTCCCACCCAACAGTGCTCCCTGCTTTTCCTAACAGGAGCTCCACTCAGCCAGCGCCCCAGCCTCACACCTCTCTCCTGCACGACACAGAAGCGCTCTGGGAGATGGGGAGATGGAAGCCGTATCTTTTGCACTCAGACGCCCAGCTTCCCCCCTGCCGCATGGGTTAGGCTGCACTGCAGAGAGGGCCTGGGAGCTGGCATGGACGCAGCCCGGCCAAGGGTCTGCCTGTCCTGGCGATGTTCCGTCCATCACCAAATCCTCCAGGTAACTGTCTGGGCACATGTGATCATTCTGAGTATTCAGACGAGGAGAGAGTGGAGCTTGGAGCCAAGCCGGGCCATATTGTCTAGAACCAGGCTGCTTCTCCTCCAGCGAGTGAGGAGACAATTCACGGCCGGCTAGAGGGAGTGAGGGCCAGAATGGGGGCCGCTCCCCCAGAACGCCAGCTCCCGGGCTGCCCAGAATGTGCAGAGGGAGGAAAGATGGAGCCAGAGTCAGCCTGGAGCTGGGGGAGATGGGGTCCCCAAAACAGGATCGGGTGCCGGCAGAGGAGAGGGCTGCATTTAACAGCAGACAGCTTCGTTTAAGACGTCTCCAGATGAAAAAGTTCTTACAGATCCAGGGAAATGTTGAGCCCCAGCTCCTCTCCTGACTGACTGGCACCCACAGGGGGGACTCGGGATGGTGGGGGGGCCAAGGAAATTCCCCTCTGAGTTTCCATAATTGAGTCTCCTGAAACGAGCTGTCAAGCCCTGCATGGTGGCGCACACTTGTAATCCCAGTACTTGGGAGGCTGAGACTGGAGGATCCGGCTTCACAGCCAGCCTCAGCTACTTAGTGAGGCCCTCCGCAACTTAGTGAGACCCTGTTTCAAATGAAGAATAAAAATACGGCTGGGGTGTAGCTTGGAGGTAGAATGCCCCTGGGTTCAGCCCCTAGTACCACAGGAAAAAAAGAAAAAGAAACGAGCTCTCAAACAGAGATCTGCAGGAGGGAAGGCAGACGAGTTTATCCTCCACAAGATGTCCCAGGAAACTGAGTTCCCAGCTGAGAGTAAAAGCTTAGACTCGCTCTCCAGACAAGAGGGTAGTGAAAGCTGTAGGCAATTTATTTGTTTTTTGTCTGCATGTGTTATGTGCACGCGTGTGTGTACATGCATGTGGTACTAGGGATCGAACCCAGAGGCATTCTACCTTTCAGCTACACCCCCAGCCCTTTTTATTTATTTATTTTAATTTTGAAATAGGGTCTTCCTAAATTGCTGAGGGTCTCACTGAGTTGCTGAGACTGGCCTCAAACTCGAAGTCCTCCTGCCTCCCAAGTACTGAAATCACAGGTGTGTGCCACAGGGCCTGGCTTGTAATATGAAAACTTTGGGCCTTTAATGTGTCAACTCTTCTAGCATGCTTGGTAAGATTCCACGGTAAAAAACATTGAGCCCAAAAGAAAATAAGATTCCCGGAGGATTACAGATGGGGTAATAGAGAAAGGTGGTGTGTTTTGGTTGCCCTGAGACTCGAGACTTAACCAGAAGGAACTGCTCTTGGCAAGAGAAGAAGGCAATCAGAACTCAACAGAAGAAAGACAGTCGAAATGTAGTTGAATCGGAAGCAGCACACATCAGAGAGGACTGAAAAGAACTCCGTTGTCTCCTCTGGTGAGGGGAGAGCGGAGGTGGCCACCATCTTGGTGAGCCGCCCTGGAGCTGC
>PVLC010039635.1:0-14202 GCA_004027655.1 Graphiurus murinus
TTTTTTTTTTTTTGTGGTACTAGGGATTGAACTCAGGGGCATTCTACCTCTGAGCTACACCCCCAGCCCTATTTTTTATTCTTTATTTTGAAACCGGGTCTCACTAAGTTGTGGAGTGCCTCACTAGGAAGCTGAGGCTGGCCGCGAACCCGGATCCTCCTGTCTCAGCCTCCCGAATGCTGGGATTACAAGCGTGCGCCACCACGCCCGGCTGAGGCCTATCTACATTATGCAGAGTAATTAGCTTTACCCAAAGTCAGCTGACCTAGCCAAATTATAAAAGTCATAAAATTAACCATCATACAATTTTATAGTTAAAGTTAAATGACCATTATCCCCAACTCCAGAACCCCTTTCTGAAGATTATCTTTACATTCTCTAGGCCTTTATGGTTTTCCATATATAAATATGTATTTGTAGTAATATGAAGCATTTTTGTTTTGATGTTTATCTTTTCATAAAGTATATATAAATATATACTATATAACTGTGTAACATATATATATATATATACACACACACACACACACACACACACACTGCATATCTATTTTTTTGCAACTGGCTTTTTTCATTTTTTAGAATGTGGTATTGATAACTGTTCCTCCTATTGCCTTCAGGCCTGGCTCTAGGATTTTAAGTCATCATAAATTAAAATTTGATTTTTATCGCTTGGAGAATATTATGATAATGGGATTATCTGTGTATGCTCTGAAGTTTGTGGAATCAAACACTGTCTTTTATACTTAGGAAATGTTGCCATTATTTCTGATTTGTGTTTTTAACAGTTGATGGAAATATGCTTGTGGTAACTGTTAAGTTCGGGGAAAAGGACTATGTGTATTAGTAGCTCATGCTAACCTGGTATATTACATTATATCAGTGAAACACTTCATGCAGAGTTAAGATGTTCAACAAGGGCTGATAGGAGTTGGCCTTATAAATGTAGAAGATTGCTCAGAAATTCTTAACTCTAGATAAATATTTCAACAACATAGGGAAATTCTTAAATAGAATTCTAGGTATGGAAGTGCATCAGAAAAAAAAAAGAATGTAGAAACTTTTCTTAACATTATGTTTAATATTGCTTTGCTTGTAAAACTACATAGTATTCCATACTGTAGATATACTGTAGCTTGTTTATCCAGTCATATTTTTGGACTCTTAGAGAAATAGGCACATATTTATGTTCAGTTTTCTGCCATTATTAATGTTGTGTTTATCATCCTTTTACATGCCTTTGCATGCCAGTTACAGACAGCAAAAAAATGAAATGGCTGGATTAAAACTTTATAGATAGGATAACTTACATTTATGGAATACTTTTTCATTATATGTTTTCAAATATATCAGTTACCACCTAGCTACAGGTAAATTCTAACTATGAACTCTAGATTCATCAATTTTTCTCTCTAAGCGCATTTGGCAACAAATGGCATCCTGGGATTTCAGGTTGTGAGATCCTACATTGCAATCCATTTGTTGGCTTGATGTCTCATTTGTTTGTACTCTGTTCTTCTGGACAGCATTAGGTGGATCACTTCAAGAGAAGATAAAAATTGAAACTGCTATTCATCTAGTGCTACTGCTAAGCAGCTCAAAGCTCTTGAACAGCATCTAGATGATCTTCTTAAGTCTTTGACAGGTAAGGAGGGAGTCAGTAATGCTTATGGTTCCCATTTTGTAGGTAGAAACCGCTGCAGAATGTTTTGCTTTTTGGTGACTGGTAAGGAGGCCACTGAAGCAAGGTGGACCTGGAACAAAATTAATGGATTGCCAGAGAAGAGCAGTAAGGTGGTGATTAAGTAATTTGTGTACAGGTAGAAATGAGAAGCTTACTTTTAATAAGTTACTTTTTTTTTTTTTTTTTTTTTAGTATTTCAAACTCTGACCAACTGGATCTGAAAAGGGGTAGAGGTTAATGTTGAATGATTAGGAAGACCTTATTGAAAAGAAATAATCACTTGTCTTTTTTTTTTTTTTTGGTGGTGGTGGGGCTTGAACCCAGAGGCTTTCTACCTCCAAACTATACCTTCAGCCCTTTTTTATTTTAAAACAGGGCCTCACTAAGTTTTTAAGGCTGGCCTTGAACTTGTGATCCTCCTGTCTCAGCCTCCCAAGTATTAGAATTACAAGTGTGCACCACCAGGCCTGGCTTATATGTCACTTAAGTTTCCCTATCTTTATTCCATAATTTCAACATTTAATATATGGATGAGCAAGGCTATTGTGTTTTCTCTTATTTTTTAAAAGCAGTAAACAGCTTTAACTTGAAGTTTGGTCCTATTAGACAATAGAGAATTTGATATTTTGTTTGTTTTGTTTTGTTTTTTACAGTACTGGGGATTGAGCCTGGAGCTCTACCTCTAAGCTAAGTTCCCAGCCGTATTTTTTATTTTTATTTTAAAACAAAGTCTCACTAGATTGACGAGAGTTTCACTACTTGCTGAGGATGTCCTCAAATCCATGATCCTATCTCAGCCTCATAAGTACTGGGATTAAATGCATGTGCCACCATGCCTGGCTGACAGTAGAGGATTTTTTTTTTTTGGTGTAGGGATTGAACCCAGGGGCACTATACCTCTGAGCTACACCCCCAACCCTATTTTATTTTTTATTTTGAAACTGTTTCTCACTAAGTTGTTGAGGTTGGCCACAAACCATCAAATCTCCTGTCTCAGCTTCTCAAGTACTGGGATTGTAAACATGCACCACTGCACCTGGCTAACAATAGAGAATTTGATGAAGTCATTAATTCTATTTGTACTAGAGATTCTATAAGAATTGGACTGTTTATTTTATTGTACTTTTTTTTCTATCTATAAAATGGGAACAGTGTTATTCCTGACCCCTCCTTGTTATTTATAATACTTGACTTTTGGTTTAATTTAATAAAGTTCTCAGACAGCTTTGTGCTACTTGGGAGTAGACTATAAAGGAATACTATGTGATATTTTTATTTAGATTTAACTCACTTGCCGTTTAACTACTATATATCTTTCTGTTTTAAAATTTCCTTTATAAGTTAGAAATTCACTATTTTATGTATTTTAACTTAACAATATGTAATTTGATAATTTCAAGTATGAAAGGAATATTTATTAACCACATATTACATATTTATGGAAAAATATATCTTGCCTTGAAACTTTTAAAATCTAAGACAAAGTTTTATTATTTTGGAATAATTTCATTTTGTTTTAGGAAAGAGTAGGAAACTTTTTGGCAGACTTTTATCTGGTGAATGGACTTGTTTTAGAATCAAGGAAAAGAAGAGAACATCTCAGTGAAGAGGATATTCTTCGAAATAAGGCCATCATGGAGAGTTTGAGCAAGGGTGGAAACATAATGGAACAGAATTTTGAGGTATAAATATTATTTCTTCTAATTTATAGTTTTTTCATTTAGTTTTGTGATACTAGGGATTAAACCCAGACGTGTTGTACCGCTGAGCTACATCTCTTACCTTTTTTACTTTTCATTTTGAAATAGGGTCTCCCTAAGTTGCTGAGGCTGGCCTTGAAGCTGTGATTCTCCTGTTTCAGCTTCTCCCTGTACTGGGATTATAGACATGTCCCACCATACCTGTCTAATTTATAGTTTTCTAAAGAGAGAGAGGATAGGCTTTATTACATGTATGTGAACAGTTTATATAAATATACTCACAGGTTTTGTTTACTATTTATTACTTTTTGTTTTTCTGTGAGTCTTCATTTTTTTCATGTCATTATTATGAAGAAAAGGGGAAAAAAATGACCTTTGGCATTTTTGCAAGTCTGACCTTGGTCTTTGAGTCTTCGTTTATAACAGAGTAAAATTATATTTTAAGCATGAAATCCAGGATTAATTTTTATTCCGTGTCCCTTTAGTGAAGCAGCCTTCTGCTTCACTAAATGTGCTGCTTTGAAGCCTCACCTACTTTATGAAATCATCTCTAGCCTACTAGGTTCCATAAATTTTTTTATCCAGCAATCTTTATTGAAAGCATGTTATCTGCAAAGAATTGTGTAAAATAAGGAAATGAGAGAGGGGTTTAATTAGGAAATAAAAGATACATGAACCACAATAACTGCTTCTACCATTTCATTGCCTAATATGAATTGGGTGGGTTCTTGAATTTATTGAAGTACTAGAATATTACAAAGAATTTCTGGGAGGTTACTACAGGGAGATTTTAATTCCTTACATATTTAGTTCCTCTTCTCTGTTATTTACTAGATCATATATTTCAGAGATGGATAGACTTTTAGGATAGTATGGCACATTCCAACCAATTCATGCTAATACTGTGGTGCCAGGAAAATATTTTAATATGTAGAAAGTTCAGGATTCAGTGAGTAGCCATAGTTTATTTAAGTGAATTCAGTATATAAAGATATAAATGGAGATAAATTGATAGAGGGAATGCTGAGCATAGTTTTCACAGAGCTCTCACCCTTGCCTATTGACCAGACAAAAGACCATGGCCTTTTGGACTTGTGATTCAAATCTTATTAGTCTTTTTTTTTTTTTTTTTTTTTATTGTGGTACTGGGGATTGAACCCAGAGGCATTCTACCTTTGAGCTACACCCCCAGTGCGATTTTATTTCTTATTTGGAAACAGAGTCTTGCTAGGTTGATGAGAGTCTCACTACTTGCTGAGGCTATTCTTGAACCTGCAATCTTCCCGTCTCAGCCTTCCAAGTACAGGGATTACAGGCATGTGCCACCATGCCTGGCCTAGAGTTCTTTTTAAAAATTGACTTTGTTTTTGAGGTGATTATTGCTACTTTAGTTTATATTGGCAACAAACTATTGTGGGATGAATACATAGAATAGAGTTTAAGAATAGCAGTTCATGGATAATTTGGCATTTATATCTGATGGTCTGATATATGCGTATTTACTTACTTATACCTATTTATTTTGCAATACTGGGGATTGAATCTCAGACTCGCATATGCTGGGCAAGTGCTTTATTGCTAAGCCTATGCTCCCGCCCTGATTTATGCATATCTTAAGTTAAAACAGACAATTTTATTTTTGTAAGGGCAAAGATTATAACCTAATGCACTTGAACTATTAAAAGGCCCTTTAAATAGCATGTTAAGTAGCTACAATTTCGCAAATTGAAATTAAAGAATAGTTTAATGCCAGCCCAGTTCTATAATAGAACAAATAATACAAATTAAATTAAATAATTAAACTTTAAACTTTGTTGATCTGGGCATGATGATACATACCTGTAATACCAGCACTTGGGAGGCTGAACAGGAGAATCACAAGTTCAATGCCAGGTTTATCAATTTAGCAAGGCCCTTAGCAACTTAATGTGTTCCTGTTTAAAAAAAGACAAACAAAAAATGGAAGGGCTGCGGATATAACTCGAGGTAGAGTGCCCCTGGGCCCAATCTCCAGTACAAAAACAAACAAACAAAAACTTCTTTGTGTGTCTGTGGAGAGGAGCAGGTACTCGGTCGGGATTGAACCCAGAGACATTCTACTTCCAAGCTAGACCCCCAGCCCTTTTATTTTTTTTGTTTTTTTGAAACAGGGTCTCACAAAGTTGCTGAGAATCTCGTTAGGTTGGTGAGGCTGTCCTTGAACCTGCCATCCACCTGTCTCAGCCTTCCAAGTACTGGGATTATAGGAATGCACCACCATTCCCAGCTTAGTAATTAAACATTAAACTTCTCATCTGAAATTAAAAAGAAACAGTTCTACTGTGAACCATTGCACCATGAACTTTATAAGTTCTGGATGAATATTTAAATTCAATTTTCATTTTTCTTACTCAGCATAATTCCCTAGTTATTCACCAAGTTATTTGTATCAATAGTTTTTTCTTTTTATTTATTGGTACTGGAGATTGAACCCAGGGGCATTCTACCTCTGAACTACACCCCTAGCCCTTTTAATTCTTTGTTTTGAAACAAGATCTCAAGTTACTGAGGATCTCATTAAGTTGCTGACGCTTGCCTCAAACCTGTAATCCTCCTAGTTCAGCCACACAAATATTAGGATTACGGGTATGTGCCATTTTGCCTGGCTAGTTTGTTCCTTGTTGCCAAGTAGTATTCCGTGATATTAATGCACTGCAGTTCTGGGTTGTTTCCAGATTTTTGGCATTTATGCGTTAAGTTGATATAAGCACATGTAGGTTTTTGTGTGAACATAATTATTTTCTCTGAGATAAATGCTCATGAGTGAAAGTTCCAAAATGTTTTCCATCTTATATTTCCGTCAGCAGTTTATGAATGATCCAGTTTTGTAGCGTCCCCCGTCACACAGGGTAGAGCGAAGCGGGCCAGCCGCTTGGTTACCGGGGCTGAGGAGAGGGAGAGTGTCGAGGCTGGGCCCACCACCCTGGGGAGTCGGGGAAGCCCCCCAAAAAACAGCACCGAGCCAGGAGTCCAGTCAGCAGTCAGGGGTGCCACAGGAACTCAGCTTTATTCGAACACACAATAGAATATATGGGAAGGTCAGGTAGGGAGGTGAAGCTGGGGAGGGGGAGCCAATGGGAGCAGATCTCGTCACTGGTAGCTGTGGGAGAGGGAGGTAGGCCTTTCCTTGACCCACTCACCGGCTTCCCTAGGGCAGAGGGGGTCATACTTGACCAAGAAAGGTCAGAGCCTGTGAGTGCCGAATGCTACATGACATGAATGGTCCCTACATTTCCCCCTTCTTTGTTTTAAGCCCTCAGAAGTCCTTGTAAACAGTGTTCCTGTCTTAGGTTGTCCCTATCTTTCAAGGGATCTTACTCGTCATTGGACACACTGTCACCTTCTGGACTCTGGGGAGCTAGTGCCCAGGGATCCTGTCTTAGGTCCCCCCTATCTTTCAAGGGGTCTTACTCGTCATTGGATTTCCTGGGGCCTTGTGGGGTGTGGGGCATAGCCTGGGCAACATCATCGTAAGGCTCACGATGCCCATATAGGTCATCAGGCTTGGCCGCAAGCTGTCGGTATTGGGCTATAAACTGATTACACGGGCATTGGGGAGGGGGCTTTCCAGGTGCGGCCGGAGTTATTTTAGGGGCTGACCATCAGATGTGAGTGAGCACTGCTCCTGGGCAGCCATTCTCTCTGCCCTGCATTAGGGTGGCCGCCTGTAGCCTGTAGACCATTATTGCACTGTTTGTCTGTCTTGTAACAATGCTTTGCCGCTCCTTCCCGACTAGTGAAGCAGTTGGTGCACGGATCTCCAATGTCTTCTGAAGGAGGAGGGCTTGGGGTTGCCTAGGATCGCAGAATCCTGTCGCCCATAGTTTTTTGAGGTTTTCCAGTAGCAGCATCATCAGGAGGAATCGGGCCATTGGGGCAGGTCTCCTATAAGAGAGCATACAAGAGAGACTTCCTGGGGGGGGGGAGTGGAGCCCTCTGGGGTAGGTATAGATAGGCATTCCCCAGCTGGGGTAGGACAGTGTTTAAGATCTCTGGCTAGAACCCAGATGGGTTGGGGTTCCCCGATGGGGAAAGCACAGCCAAATCCTCGTTCCACACTAATGAGGGGATCAGGTCCCCTCCAGAGACCCGTCAACAGGTCCTTCCATCTGGCTTCATGTGCCCTGTATGGCATGATCGCGGTCCAGTGGCACTGGAGCGGTGATGAATGTGAGTCCTTTGAAAAATTTAAAATGTTAAGTGTCAGGAGCGCCTTCTTGAGCTGGTCATGGGGTGGGGAGCTCCCCCATTTTGTTTTGTAAGCTGGGTTTTTAGGGTGCGGTTGGTTCGTTCCACAATTGCCTGTCCTTGGGGACTACGGGGAATGCCTGTAGTATGGGTTATGTTCCATCTCTTGAGGAACTCTTGAAAGGACTGCCCAGTAAAGCAAGGTCCATTCTCTGTTTTTAGCTGGTTAGGCAGGCCTAGAACTGCAAAGCATTGAAGCAAATGATTGATGGCATCTTTAGACTTTTCCCCTGCTGGGCAGTTGCCCAGCAGGTGTGGGAGAAGGTGTCCACTGTGACAAAGACATATTTGAGTCTCCCAAAAGATGTGACATGGGTAACATCGGTCTGCCAAAGGTTGTTGGGGCATAGGCCTTGGGGATTGACTCCCTGCTGTTGAAGTAGAGGGGTCAGTAAGAAAGGGTAACATCGGTCTGCCAAAGGTTGTTGGGGAATAGGCCTTGGGGATTGACTCCCTGCTGTTGAAGTAGAGGGGTCAGTAAGAATGGCTGGCAGCTTTTGCAGGTCCGGATAATCTTTTTGAGATCTTTAACCGGTACCTGTGGAAATCTGTGATGAAGCCCTCTCCAGTTTGCATGGGTGAGGCCATGGAGGTTTGTAGCCTCAGCCAGGGGGTAGCAGGCAATGGTGCCCGTAGTGGCCAACCTTGTCAGCAAGGGAGTTGCCCTCTGTTAGGAAGCTCGGAAAGGATTGGTGGCCTCACAGGTGTTGGAGGAACAAGGGGGCTGTTCTCTGTTTAAGCAGGTTTTGGGCCTGGATCATAAGAGGGGTTATGGGGTTATTATCCAACCTGATATAGGCATCGGCTACGGTGGGCAGGAGGTGAACAACATAAAGACTATCCGAGAACAGGTCGAAAGAGACCGAAATCTCAGCCAATGCCATAATTACGGCATAGAGCTCCTTGAACTGGGCAGAACCTTGGATCTGATGAGCGATGGTCCTGGTGGGTGGCACGGCCTGGCATGGCACCGGCCTGGATCATATAAAACTATGGCTGCTCCTGCTTTGCCACCGTCAGTAAACACATTGGGACCACTGGGGTCCGGCACATTAGCAAATAGTCGCGGGGGTGGGGGGTTCCCAGGCTAAGCGGGAGAAAGAGGATGCCCACTTGTAGGGCCCGTAGTGGCAGCTCAATTTTCCCAGGAACCCTTCTAGGGCAAGGGCTAATCTGCTGTGGTTCCTCTCAAGCCAGATGAAATCTGTCAATCGAAAGGGAACAATGATAACCCGGGGATCACATCCAAAGACCCAGATGGACAAGTCTCACCCTTTAATGATGCAATCAGCTATTTGATCTAGGGCAGAGTATACTCGAGGGGCTCCCCCAATGGAAAGGTATATCCAGTATAAGGGCTCCCCCTTCTGTGAGAGGAGAGCAGTATAGACTGGATTTCCACCAGCAAGGTGGACGGAAAGCGTGGAGTCAAAGCGCTTAAGGGTTGAATTATTTATAGCTCTCTGTATATTGTTTAGAGCAGCCTGGTGTTCGGCAGAGAGGGTCACCTCTGAAGAGAGGTCAAGCCCTTTGAGTAAGTCAAAGAGCGGTATCAACTCAGCTGTGGAGATGGGAATCCACGGTCGCATCCAATTGTTGTAACTGTGGGAGTGTATATTTGTCCTGATTTTTTAGCTGAGGCTTAGCGGGGGAAACCACATCTAAGTCTAGGGTTGTGCCCAGTATTTTGAATAGGGCCACCCTTTGAATTTTTTCTGGGGCCACTTGGAAACAGGCATTTTTAAGTAATTTAGAGCACTCCAAGTAAAGCTCATTGAGTCTGGAGAGGCATGAGACTCCCAAGATAATGTCGTCCATGTAGACGTATAGGAGCACATCAGGGCATCCGAATAAAGGGGAGAGAATTCTGGACATATAGTCCTGGCAGATTGAGGGGCTGTTGGCCATACCTTGGGGTAGGACCGTCCACTCAAATTGCTGGTCAGGCCCTTGGAAATTTAATGATGGGATAGAGAAAGCAAACTTTTCAGTGTCCCCAGGGTGTAGAGGAATTGAGAAAAAACAATCCTTAATATCTCTAATTACTAAATAGTGGTCACAAGGAATGGCAGGCACCCAAGGCATTCCTCTCTGGGGGTTGCCAAAGGGAATCATTCGTTCATTGATTTTTCTCAAATCTTGTAGCATTCTCCGTTTACCAGTGGGTTTTTAAATTATAAACACTGGAGAATTCCATGGGCTGTTAGAGCATTTTAGGTGCCCAGCCATACGGGGGTCCCGGGATCCATTGTATTTTAGGGATCTCCTGTGAGGCAGTGGCCTTTAGGATTGGGGGTGAGGGTGGAAGTTTGAGAGTTGAGCCGCTGTGAGACTAGGCCCGGTTTAGGGGAGGGAGTTGAGAGATGGTGGTGGCCGTGGCGCAGAGCAGGCGCGGGGGCAGCATCCTCGGGGAGTTAGCCAGCCTGCAGTGGTGGCACCTGCGGCGGCAGCAGCGGCAGCATTGTGCGCCTCCCCTCCGTTTCCTGTATCCTGCAATTTTGGTAAGCGAGTCCCTGGAGGATTATTTTAGCCCACAGAGAATTGGGGCCATCCTTTTTAAGCTCCTTTAAATTACTGGGATACCAGGGTGCAGGCCTATTTCCCCCCCCAGGGTTAACGTTAACTGGGTAAAGGTGACAAGCAGGGGGCGCAGCTGGTTCCGCCTAGAGGTCCTCCCTACCTTGGGGAGGGGGAAGGGGAGAGAGAGACTCCGCCCTGTTACCTGTAGGAACATCCGAACTAATGGCAGTCTTTGTGCCCAAAAATGGGAAGCCTGACGAAGCACGTGGCTCCAGGTAGGGTAGGGGGGCAGAAGCCTCCCGAAGGGGGTTGGAGGGCCCTTCAGGAGTAGAACTATGTCCCAGGGCCTCAGGTTGCTGGGGTAAAGAGGGATAGAGGCGAGATTGAGGCCGGGGAGCATTCCCAAATGGGTCAGGGGGCTTTTCCTCAGGCAGCTTATTAGGCAACTCCAAAGAATCATGCCCCGACAAGATTGAGGGGGGATTAGGAGTACTTGACTGTACTTTTGGAGGGAGGTGAATGATGGAAAGCAGCATTGGACTGTGCCTCTCTTGCCACCCAATCCCACGTGCTCCAGTAGGGAGCAAAGGGGTGACCTTAACTAAGATGAGTCCCCGATTTGAAAGAGTGAAGAGAAGGGTTATAGAGGAAGACTACCCCATATTTTATGGAGATACACTTGCCCAAAGTCCGATTAGCTCGTTGGCGGAATCCTGGACGCCTCACATGTGGGCACCAGGTGTAGCGTTCCACGCCACATGGGGTAAACCAAAGCGGACCAGCTGCTTGGTTACCAGGGCCGAGCGAGAAGGAGAGTGTCGCGGCTGGGCCCACCACCCTGGGGAGTTGGGGAAGCCCCCCCAAAAACAGCACCAGGCCGGGAGTCCAGTCAGCGGTCAGGCAGCAACGCAGGAACTCAGCTTTATTCGAACACACAATACAATACATGGGAAGGTCAGGTAGGGAGGTGAAGTTGGGGAGGGGGAGCAAATGGGAGCAGATCTCCTCACTGGTAGCTGCTGGGGAGGGAGGTAGTCCTTTCCCTGATCCACCCTCCAGCTTCCCTAGGGCGGAGGGGTCATACTTGATCAAGAAGGGTCAGAGCCTATGAGTGCCGAATGCCACATGACATGAGCGGTCCCTACACAGTTTCTCTCAATTTTTGCTTGTTTTTGGTATTGCCATTATTTTTATTTTCCTCATTTTGTCAAGTTTTGTGCCCAATTTAAGTTTTCAAAATTCTTTATATATTTTGGAAACTAATCCTTTGTTAGATACATATTTTGCAGATATTTCCTCCTACTCTGTACCTTGTCTTCTCATTTTATTAAATGGAGTTTTCGTACAGGAGAAGCTTATAATTTTGATGAGATCCGGTTTGCCAGTGTTTGTTTGATGTCTTGTACCAAGTTTAAGAATGCTTCGACTAGCTCCAGGTCCTTGATATTTTCTCCTGTATTTTTTTTCTAAAAATCTTATATCTTTATATTTAAATACGTGAATCATTTTGAGTTAATTTTATAGAAGATGTGTTGTTTAAATCAAAGGCAATTTTTTACCTTTAGATGTTCAGTTGCCCTACACCGATTTTAAAAAAATTTACCCCTCACCGGGTGTGGTGGCATGTCCCTGTAATCCCAGTACTTGGAAGGCTGACAGGAGGATCGAAAGTGTGAGGACAGCCTCAGCAATGTAGTGAGAATCTCAGCAATCTAGCAAGATCCTGTTTCAAAACAATCAAACAAAAATAAGCAAAAAGGGCTGCATGTGTAGCTTGGAGGTAGAATGCCCACACTGGGTTCCAATCCCCAGTACCCCCCCCCCCAAATATATAAATAAGTAAATATGTATATAATTGTTACCTTGGCTGGGCATGTTAGTGCACACTTGCAACCCCAGTGACTCTGGAGGCTGAGGCAGGAGGACTGCAAGCTTGAGGTCAGCCTGGACAGATTTGTCAGACACTATCGCAGAATAAAAAGTGAAAAGAACTGGAGATGTAGCTAAGTGTTTGAGTGCTCCAGAGTTCAATCCCTAGTACTGCGAAAACTAAATAAAATAAAACCATTACCTCGTATTGTTGACCTTTTTTTTTAAGCAGAACTGGGAATGGAACCCAGGGGCATTCTACCTCTGAGCTACACCCCCAGCCCTATTTTTTATTCTATATTTTGAAACAGGGTCTCACTGAGTTGCAGAGGGCCTGACTAAGTAGCTAAGGCTGGCCACGAACCTGGATCCTCCGGTTTCAACCTCCCAAGTACTGGAATTACAAGCGTGCACCACCACACCCGGCTTGACCTCTCTTTTGAACTTTTTTCCCTACGTCAAATAAGTCAATCAACGCTTGTGATTTATCATTAATTCTTTCTGCTTTTAAAATATTCCTAGCCAGGTGTAGTGGCGCACACTTGTATTCCCAGTACTTGGGAGACTGAGATAGGAGGATCATAGGTTCGAGGACAGCCTCAGCGAGTAGTGAGACTCTCATCAACATAGTGAGACCCTGTTTCCAAATAAAAAATAAAGTTGGGCTGGGGTTATACCTCGAAGGTAGAATGCCTCTGGGTTCAATCCCCAGTACCAAAAAATAAAGTAAAATATTTCTAATATTTAAATCTGGCTGAGTGAAACACCTCTCCTCAGGCCCTGTGAGCTCGAATCAAATCTGCCATAAAAGCAGCTTCTTGACAGAAGAAAAAAAGCAACAAAAAAGTGAACAAAGCTACGAAAACTGAAGTACAGCTGAACAGAACCCAGAAAGCTGACCAGGCAAAGCAAAGTAGACTGTCTGCACGGCAGCAGTGTTATGCCTCGCAGCGGCAGCCACCATTGAACCAGCCGCCCAGAGTCTACTAACACTGAGATATTTAAGGACCTTCTCCTTTCCCAATGATCAGAAGTGGAGTAATCGAATCCAAAACTCCACATCCTAACCAGGCAGTGTATCCCCACACCTTCAACAGTGACCGGAACACATGGTATGACCAGCATAAGCTCGCACAGGGCGACCCCAGCTCACCTCTCCTTCCAGAACCGGAGTAGCAATCAACTGCACTGCAGAGCTAGAATCAAAACTGCCACAAATGCAGCTTCTTGACGGAAGGAAAGAAAAGCAAAACAGCAGAAAAGTGAACAAAGCAACAAAAATGGCTGATCAGAACACAGAAAGCAGACCAGGGAGAACAAAGGAGCTGGCACGTGTGTGGCAGTGGCAGCCGCCATTTTGCCAGCCCCCCACAGCAGGAGGGATTTACCCAAAAGGTCTGCAGAGGACAAATCAGCTTTTGCTAGACCCTAGAAGTCAACAGCTGAAACCCACCAAAGGCACCAATAGAGTGGGCAGAAGAAGTTCCAGAGTAATTGCAACTCAGTACAAGATATCATTCACAGAGAGAAAATAAAAATAAGAAACCTATAAATTCAGAGAAAGTTCGCAAGAGCAGCAAAGATATAAATTTAAGAATAAGGAAACCATGGGAAGGAAAAATAGCAAAGAAGCAATGAGTCAACACAATCCCACAATAACAGAACTCAACAACACTGAATGGCAGAGATTACCAGAAAAACAATTCAGATCTTTAATAGTAGAAACGATACAAAACTTCCAGAAAAAATGCAGAGAGAGCTGGAAAGAAATAAAGGAACAAATATACAAAGAATCTGACACCCTGAGCAAGAATCATAGAGAAGCCTTGAGGGAAGTGAAGGGTATGAAAGATACAGTAGTTGAAGTGAAGGCATTAATACAAACCATAAACAGTAGATTAGATCACATGGAAAATAGAATATCACTCTGAGAAGATGACCATTCCAGCCGGGCATGGTGGTGCACGATTGTAATCCCAGCATTTGGGAGGCTGAGACTGGAAGATCCGGGTTCGAGGCCAACCTCAGCTACCTAGTGAGGCACTCCACAACTTAGTGAGACTCGGTTTCAAAATAAAGAATACAAAATAGGGCTGGGGGTATAGCTCATAGGTAGAATGCCCTTGAGTTCAATCCCCAGTA
>PVLC010039636.1:0-14214 GCA_004027655.1 Graphiurus murinus
GAGACTGGTGCAAACCCCTCCCCCTGAGTTTTGAGTCGCACCCACTCTTCCAGGGATTTTCTTTTTGGAACTGTAGCTAACCCAAGAGTTCACCCACGGTTAACACAGCTTCTAATTTTGGTGTTGGCCATCAATCAGAAATAGGAGGCTAAGATGCAAACTCCTGAAGACAAAAGGTGGCAGAAAATCCTGTCCACAGACAAACCCAGCGGGCAGCTGGTGGTCAGAGTTTCGGAGGTGGCCAGATCCTTTTGCAGTTAATAAGTGTGATAATTGGCATGAGGTGCACCTGCCTTAAGCCCTGTTACAATATCGGCACATTTCCTAATATGGATAAGAAAAAAAAGTGGCCGTTCCAGTGCATAGGAAGGACACATACTCTGCTCAGGTTGGCCAACCTCAGTTCTGTCCAATTTGGACCCCAGTCCCCTTCTATGTCCTAGTTCTTGGTGTCCACACTACCTGGCAGATGAGGACAACTGGGCATCTTTGTTGGGTGTTTGTTTTTTGGTATTGGAGTTGAATCCCAGGGCATTCTACCTCTAAGTTACACACCAAGCCCTATTTTTTGTTTTAAAACCGGGTCTTGCTAAGTTGTTCGAGGTCTAAGTTGCTGATGCTGTCCTCAAAAACCTATGATCCTCCTGTCACAGCCTCCCAAGTACTGGGATTATAGGCATGTGCCACCATGCATTGCTTGGACATCCTGCTTCTTAAAAGGCCACCAACTAGATCTGTTGCCCCTCCTTTCCGTTTAGTGACCCCTCCCGCCATAGTCTCTTCTGGAATCCAACTCATACAGTCAAGAGGCGGCTCATTCCTTTTCTTCTTCCCTCTAACACCATTTTTCACTTTTCTAGAAGGAATACCAAACTCCACCCTGCTCAGGTGGGCTGATGGGAAATAATCTACCCTGAAACAGGTCTTTAAACTGGGGGTGGTGTTGTATGCCTGTAATCCCAGTACTTGGGAGACAGAGATAGAACCACAGGTTCAAGGCCAGCCTCAGCAATGTACTGAGAACCTCGGCAACCTAGCAAGATACCATTCCCAAACAAAAAGGACTAGGCATGTGTTTCAGAGGTAGAATGCTCCTGGGTTCACTCCCAAGTAAAACACACACACACAGTCTTCAGAATAAAATTCCATTAGCAAAAGACAAGTTGACTTTAGTCCTTGCTGACAAATACTGAGCTTCTGTCGAAGTCACAGGTAAAGTATATGTGGCGTGTTCTTAAGGAAATGACTCAAGATTCAAAACCACCTTTCAGGGGCATTACTGAAAGCACAGAAACATGAACCTGTCCCTGCAGACCTCTCGGAACCCAGCATTGACCATTCCAAGCCACAGGCTCCTGCCGATGATGGCAACTGGCTGGGCTCATTTTCCACGCTGTCTCCTTAGGGTATCTTAAAGAGCATGGGTTAGCAGTTCATTTTAATCTGCGATAATAAACAAAAGACCAAGAAAGGCGGCAGGGAAATGTGGAGATAAGCCAGATGCATGTAAGTAACTACTTGGCACTTCAAATAAGCAGGTCACATTTGCAGAGGCCGCTTCTACCACTGTAATTAGAGAAGTGCATGGGTGTTGTTAACTCTAAGGGGAAAAAAAAAAACTGAGTTGGCTCATTCCCTTTTCCAGTAGTGAAAGTAGCAGATAACCGTTTCAGCTCCACTGCCCCAGAGGACAGCATGTGAGCAGCAGGGTGGATCATTCTGTTCTGTGACAACTGCTTTTGGAAGCGGCGGGTGCAGGACAGAAACCACCACCTGGAAACAGACACAACTTGCAGCTTTATCAATGCCAGGGCCACAGAAGTCTGCTTCCCTTTTCGTCTCAGGGAGATGAAATGAGCTGAGCAGACTGACGAAAAAGAAAACTTAAAAAATAAATAAATCTGAGTCACACAGCAGGGGTCACTTCAGAGCGCCAAAGCAACAAGCTTGTCTTTATCTCTAAGAATCTTAGGAGAAATATCTTGTGCATTCTAGGTCCTTCTTTTCACAAGCCTGTAATTGGTTCCATCATTTCAGGCAGTGAACTCTCCCCCGGTGGCTCCTCCTGCACTGCTTGCCCTGGTATCAGTTTTCAGGGTGGTTCACCTACGCTGCAACATAAATAAGACTGGCACGGCGTCCATTAAGGGAAAGTGGGAATAATCCAATAAACAGCTCAGCTCGCCAGGAAAGTTCCTTGCGTCCATTTCTGTTGCATCTTAGGGAAGAGAAGTGAGAAATCTTAGTGATTCACAGAGTGCTTTCTTAATGGCCTGAGTTCCAAACCCAGTTCTAAGAACCAAGACTCATTATTTTAGTTTTCCAATTCTCATTATAAGTTAGACTTACTAAGTATTTTAGACCTAAAGTTGTATTCCTACATGAATACGTGACTCATTTGGAGCATGTGCACCTCTCTAGAGAAGAGACTGGGGATTACAGGCATGCACCACCATCCAATACTTAGGAGGCTGAAACAGGATCACAGGCTCAAGGACAGCTTTAGTAATTTAGGAAGACCGTTTCAAAATTTAAAATATATTTTTAAGGGCTGGGTATGCAGCTCTGAGGCAGAATGCCCCTGGGTTCAATCTCCACTGCCAACAATAGGGAAAAAAAATTGTGGCAGGTATTTTATCCACTAACCAAAGCAACACAATGCATTCTAGTAGCTAGAAACATTGTCTCATCAGGTAAGAAAACTCTGATACAGGGATACAAAGTCTCCAACTCCAGCTGTCATTTTCAGGGAGTGTGTCACCAATGGAGCTGTTCTTTGAACAACACTATCAAACAGAACCAAAATGGGGAGGGGGGGGAGACAGCACAGTAAGAGACCCCTAAATACTCTAAAGGGTTGGAGGTTAAGAATTTTGAGGAGACAAAATAGGAAACACTGGATAACTAATATTTTTAAGATTAAAAGCATCATCCTGAGCCAAGTATCATGTTAAGTTACAGCCAACAATAGAATATCTCAGATCAGCATATGTCCACTACAGATCAAATCCAGATGATAGATCCTAAAGAAAATGTAACATAGTATGTTGCAAGGATCCTTTCTAACTACTTTATAGCAAACAAGAGATTAGTATATGCCCACAAGAAGTCAAATACAGAGGATACACCCTAAACAAAATGTAACAATGTTACAAGTATTCTAAGTTACCCCAAGTAAGAGCAGATTAGCAAAGGCCTACCAGAAGCCAAATACTGATACCTATGAAAATGAAACAGACAGCACGTTACAAATTAGTTGATTCTCGAAAATGGTTGTTAAAGTTTGTACATTCACTAGAAGAATTCTTCAAAGAAATCCGAAGCCAAATTCTTCACCAAAGCACTGTTTAAAAAGCACATAGTTGCTTCTCTAATTCATCTGGTTTGTAAATACTGGATTTCTAATAGGTAAATTAAGGCAATTGACAGAAATACATCTTGAAAAGTTGTCAACCTCACCAACAACAGATGGAAATTGGAGAGGTCCTTTTCACCTATTACACTGGCAAAAATGAAAACATTATCTGGTATTTACTAGGAAGAGTGGGGAGAAGGGGTAGATGCCTTTTTGTGTGTGTGTGTGTGGTACTGGGGATTGAACTCAGGGGCATTCTACCTCTGAGCTATACCCCCAGCCCTATTTTTTTATTTATTTTGAAACAGGGTCTCACTAACTTGCGGAGTGCCTCACTGGGTAGCTGAGGCTGGCCGCGAACCTGGATCCTCTAGTCTCAGCCTCCCAAATGCTGGGATTACAAGCGTGCACCACCACGCCCGGCTGCTCTCATTAATACTGAAAGTGTAGGTTAGAACCCTCTGAGAGGAACTCTGCAGTACTCTAAAATTTTAAGTTTAAATAGAGACTTCTAGGTATCTAATGTAGAAATACCTATACTTCTACCCATATATACCACAGAGGTGTTTGTACTAGTAAGAATTCAACAAAATAAACCCCAATGGAGTCAACTGGACTCATCCCTGTTCAGGGCCACAAAATAGAGCAAGACAAAACTTACTTTTACATGGAAGGATATTTTTCACTACTGGATGAAAAATGCACATTATAGAATGACAAAGTACTCATTCCTTTAAAAAACACTAAGCTGGGTATGGTGGTGCACACCTGTAACCCCAGTACTTAGGAGGCTAGGACAAGAGAATCACTGGTTTGAGGCCAGTACATGCTAACTTAGACCTTGCTTCAAAATAAAGCCAGGTGTAGTGGCACACTCTTGTGATTCCAGTACTTGGGAGACTGAGATGGGGTCACAGGTTCGAGGACAGCCTCAGCAAACAGACTCAGCAACCTAGTGAGACTGTTTCTAAATAATAAAATAGGGCTGGGGGTGTAGCTTGGAGGTACAATGCCCCAGAGTTCAATCTCCAGTGCCACAAAAAATAAAAAGGCTAAGGGTGTAACTCAGGGGTAGCCCTGGGTCCAATCCCCAGTACCACAAATAATCATGTATGAATGAGTAAATTAATAGATGTCTTAAAACAGGAGTTTATCCATGGAGGTAGGAAAGGAGAGGTATCCAAGTTCAATTCTGTAGTTTTAAATTTATATGAGAAGCATTTTGATGAGAGAAAAAGGGAGCTGTGCTAGTGTGATACTATCAACCTGCAAAAAAGGTCCGTAGATGCTATCTAGGGAAAACTACCCAGATCCCTTTGTAGCCTAGTCATACAACTGCTCTATGATTTTGCCATTGAAACCTACTCAGATGGGCAAGACTGAGAGGAACCAATCCCCCTGCAGAGCACGGTACAGCATGCAGATAATCCCAGTACTTGGGAGCCAGAGACTCCCAAGGAAGATTGCAGGTCTGAGGACAGCCTCAGCAAATAGTTACTCATTAACCTAGCAAACCCTGTTTCAAAATAGAGCTGGGGGTATAGCTCAGAGGTAGAATATTCCTGGGGTTCAAACCCCAGTGCCACACACACGATCTGACCCTACTCAATTTCTGAAGAAAATGATACCTACTTTTTTCCTGGACAAGTAATATTTGAGAAGAATTCAATAAATATTTTTCTCACAAGTTTCCACATGTCCCCACCCAAACCGAAAGCATCAAAATAACAGATGAGAATCCCATCAATCTGGAATTTTTACAACTTTACATATTTAAACTTCCTAAAATCATGTTCAAGCTTAGATCCAAGTTTCACTTAAAGTTCATCCCTATGAGTTTGAGTACTAGAATGAGCTACATCTTTTTCTTTTACAGAGATTGGTACAACACACCCACTTTTCTCTTATTTTTAGAAGGAATATCCCTTGATTTCCAAACGTCTCAAAATGATTTATTCAAAAGGAGTTTTAAGCACACCTTAGAAAAGAATATTAATGATCATACCATAAGATATTCCTCATCTAATATGTACATTAGAATAAGTTCACAAGTGTGAAGACATTTTCAAAAGTTAACCAATTCACTAGCACAATTTCAAAGTTGTTAAAAAAAAAAAAATTACAGAGCCTCTAATTCACTTAATATTAAACAATGTTCGGATAATCATTTTTCAGGGTTGAATGTACTTTCTATTCGCCCTCATGATAAACCTATACCCAGATGGGAAATGTAACCAGAACTAAATAAACATAATATAGACAGTGAGCAGGAGCACCAGAAGGTGAGTGAATGAACCCAGGATGCCTTCGCAAGCTACAAAGTGGTTTTTGAAAAGGTAAACAAATTAGGAGAGGATGAGAAGTCACATATTTGATGTATGTAAAATGTAACTATAGATCAGAGAGGGAAACTTGTAGATTTCCTGCTGGATACATTGTCAGAAACTTAAGCTAAGGGAAGAGGGCACCAAAAGATTACACTGTAGCAGTCAGTCATTCTCAAATCCTGGCTTAACTTTAAGATACAAACTGGGTTCTGCATGGCAACTGGCTATCTAAACAAAACCTTACTCCAATAATGTATGGCCTAAAGTTACTTGGAGTCCAACGCACTGCATAGATAAATGAGATGAAGAATAAAAACAAAGAGGAAGAGCCAGAAAGAAATGCCACATGAATACAAAGTGATTCCATTTTTTTTTTCCCTTAACACCCACACAAAGACAGCAGTTTCTGACAAGAATGTTCCCAGCAAAAAATAAAATTACAGGAAAGGGTTTTTTTTTTCCAATGAGAAAAAGGCAGCTCTGTGTGCAGATTACCAGGCAATATCGAATTTTTTTTGTTTGTTTTTTAAGGCCCACATTAACAGCTCTTGTGTTTTCAAAATATTTCAAAGTATCATCTATGTATTTTTTGGATCATACAGAAATGATGAGTGGTAACACCGTACTGTTTGGAATGCTCGTTTCATGAACCTATGGATGAGGAAATCCAAGGTGGCAGCTTACCTTGGCACTGGAAGCCTTGTTTCCCGAACCCCCTGAAAAACAAACAAGAACAAGTATCTCAGCATGTGTTGTTTCAGATGCGACATGGTAAGCAAGTGACCAAGTACTCTACAGCCATGTGGTTTGCACATGAAATCCAAATGATTCAATAAGAAAAACACCCCTGCGCATCCGAGTCAGGTTACTGTACACGTTCAACTTTGGGAAAAAAAAAAACATTTTTGAGCTTGCCTATAAAGGATCACTGAGCTACTTCAATATACTTCTTTCTCATCTTTTTTACACTATATTATTGATACTTAAAATTTTAACAGGATTGCATACTCAAGTTTTTTTGCTGCAATATTCAAGGAGCTTATGGTTAGGGAAGGGGATTGGAGGTGCCTTAATTTTGTTCCTAAAAATAAAATTTTTTTCTCCCTCAAGACAACTAAAAAGTGGCTAGTCATGAGTTTGCTTAAAATATTATACATCTGAAAATTGCCAAATAGCACCAGTCTTAACACTAAGTTTTGGCTAATGGTTCCAGATTTTATGAAGTATCAGTTCCATTGTTTGTACTTGAGAGCATCATGATCTAATTTTTACAGTAGCACTCAGAGCACATAGGCTATTTTGTTCTTGTAGATGCCTTTAGAGAAATTAGTCTACTACAGACAACCCTGGCATGGGCATTCAATTGCAAATATTGTTCCACTAGAATTAACTGCATTAAAATATTCTCAGAAGGTTGTCATACTCTTGCCTTACATAGCATTTTAAATTTGTGAAGCACTTTGCGTACCTTTATAATTAAGTCATCCCCCCCCAAAAAAATCCCTAAATCCAAACATTCAACTTTCACATTTCAGTGGTTTTATGTTGAGCCAAAACTTGTAAATCAAGAACGTATAGAAACAATGGGGGGAAAAATTGAAAAATTAAAACCACTGCAAGATAATTCTCATGATAGTGTGCTTGGGACTTCTGAATGGCTGCTTTAGGATTAAGGGAGGAAGGCTGTAAGGATTACTAAGGCAGGAGAGGGGAGACCTTAATTTTCCACTTCACAGTACACCTGGTGGCCCGAGTGCCTCATTTAATAGTTCAACAGGGGCAGATACTTCAGGGCAGTGATGGAGAGGCAGGAGTGAGGCTGGGTCCTGCTGAATGTCCCTCTTCTAACTTACTTCCTGCAAAAGTAATCAGCAGTCTGTTCCCTTTCAACAGAGTCTCACAGCTGACAAGCCTTCCCCTTAATCAAATGCAATATCCTCTCTGCCCTGATGCTTCAAAAACTCATTTTAAATAGCCTTATCTCCGATTACCCACTCCTTCAAACACAATTGCTGCGAATGACTGAGGAAATCATTCATAGCTGTGCTTTTTCGTGTAAGTGTACTTTGGAGAGATTTCTAAAAAGGAAAGGAAAAATTAAGTGCTTTATTATTGGCCCTGTGTTCGGGGGACTCAAAGCATCTTCAAAACGGGGTGGACTTGGACAGACCCATCCTTCTTATGGTCACCCTGGTGCCACAGGACACATGTCACACAGTTGGCTGGTGGCAGTGTACAATCTGTGGCACTGTCACCCTAACGTGACTCCCTGCCAGGAGAGGAACGAGTAAGGGAACCCTAGCCACAGCCCTGGCTTGCGAGGAACCTCCTACCCCCACAAACGAGAGGTGCCCTAGGAGAAAAATAAGACCACTGCTGCTCTACCTGGGGACCTAGACAGAGTTCCCTTAGTTGCAGCTTTGATTTTTTTTTGGGGGGGGGGGTGATTTTGAGAATCAGCCGAGAGCTCTAATTCTCTCACCGAGCAGGGGGGAAAAAAATAGTAACTGCACAACTCCAATTTCACCCTTCCACTCCCGGGCTCCCCTAGGCCCCTCCAAAGTGCAGGACGCTTGCCTTGCTCCGGGCATCACCTGAACTCTGACACCTTTAGCCATTACAGTATTTTTCTTAAATAAGCCCTCTGTCCTCATCAACAGAGTTACAGGTCTAATCTCGTGTTGACAGGGTCTATTTTAAATGACTCCCTTCTGCCAGGTGCCGGCTCTGTTTTAGCCCTCCCCTCCCCCACGGCAGCTTTCAACAGTTGCACTGCTTCCCTCCCTCTCTCAAAAGTCAGAAGTCTCGGTGCCCAGGAGACTCAGCCTACAGTAGGCAGGGACCCAAGGTTCCAGCGGAGCCACAGCCCGATGGGAGGCGCACACGCACACACACACCCCGGAACGCGCCCCGCCGGGCTCGCCAGCCGCTGGGACCGCGCGCGGCGCAGTGGCTCCCCCGTTACTCCCGGGAGTGTTTCTCCAGGAAACTCCGGCCCTCCCGGCCCATTCGGGTTTTCTTTCCTCTGCGCTCACACCCGGGCTCCGCTGCCTACGAGAAGGCGAGTGTGCGCCTGGGGAGATGGGCAGGGGCGGGGGGCCCAGCGCCGAGGAAGGGATCCCCGTCCTGCAGCAGGGGGCGTGTGGCGGGCGGCGACTTCTCGGGGACGGCGTCCTGCCCGCGTGTGCGCCCGGGCGCGCGCGTGTCACTCCCGGGCGGAGAGTTGGGACTCCCGCCGGCTAAGTTCTCCGAGTGAGTCAGCCCCGGGGAGTGGACGCGCCTGGACTCGAGGGGGGCCCCGAGCCCCGGTCCCCGGGTCAGGAAGGAGACCGGCGGGACCTGCACGGACGGGGTCGGGGGCTAGCCCGTGCGCCCGGCCCGGCGCGCACCTACCAGATGAAGTCGGTGCAGTGGCTGCAGAAGGTGGGCTGCTTGAAGAAGCGGGCGATGAATTTGTGGTCCTTCACCTCGTGCACGTTCTTCTGTCTCAGCGCCCCTTTGCGGGCGAAGCGGTTGGCCACGTCCTGAGACGCCGTGGAGTCGTTGGCCGGGTAGACGTCAGCCATGGTCCCCCCCAACCACCTCTTGCCTCCGCCGGGGAGCCGCAGCCGGGGGGCGGGGGCGGGCGGGGGAGGGGCGGCGGCCGGGGAGACCCGGGCGGGGGGCGCGGGGTCCCGGAGCGAGGCCGACGACCGCGAGGGCCGGGGTGGGGCGGGCCGGCGGGGCGCGCGGCGGGGCGGGAGCCGGAGCTGGAGCCGGAGCCGCTGGCTCGCTCGCTGGCCCCACGCTCACTGACAGCCCGGCGCCCGGCGCTCGCGCTTCCTACTCGCGGCCCGGAGCTGCGCCGCCCACCGCGCATGCCCGGAGCGCGAGGGCGCGCGTGCTGGAGTGGCGGCGCCGGCGGGGGCGCGCAGCGGCGCGGGACCCGGGCCGCCCCGAGCCTCCGGGGCGCCCTGCACCCCGAGCAGCCGCGGGAAGGGCAGGCGGCGGGCGAGCGTGCACCCTGCACCCTGCACCCCGCGGAAGCCGAGGGGGCGGCGGCCACCCCCGGGCAGGGCCGGCCGGAGTTGGAGCGCGGAGGACGACGCCGGCAGAAAGGGGCGGGCCCGTTCTCCTCCGCTGCCGTTTTCTTTTCCTCCCTTTTCCTCCCCTTCCTCCGCCCGGCTCTCCTCCCTCTTGATTCTCCTCCTCTTCTTCCGCTCCTCTCGCCCGGCCTCCTTCTCTCCCCTCTTCTTCCTCCTCCCACTCCAGATTACTCTGCCGTTCGCCTTTCACCTTCTCTCTCCTCTCTATCTCTTCTTTGGGACCGAAGTTCTGCGCCACCCATGCCTGTCCCGGAGCCGGGCTCCCCCGTCCGACCCTCCCGGGCGCTC
This sequence comes from Graphiurus murinus, assembly GCA_004027655.1. NCBI lineage: Eukaryota > Metazoa > Chordata > Mammalia > Rodentia > Gliridae > Graphiurus > Graphiurus murinus. The sequence continues at coordinate 10,056 of PVLC010039636.1, forward strand.
ACGATTTTCCCCTCTCGCATCGCACGTAGGACAGGAGACCCCTCCCCACCTTCCCGGAGGCACCCGTGGTTCTCGGGCGCAATGCCCATGCTTTTATCAGTTGGAGTTTGCACCTGGCTAAAACGCCACTCGAATCCCGTGTGCCCTGAAACGCCCAACCCCTAGACCTTCACGCCGGCACGGACGGCAGGAGAAAGAAAGCGAGTTTAAATCATTGACCCTCTCGCCTAGCTTCAGCTGTGGCCATACAGTTCACCTGCGCATTATATAGACATCCAATTTGTTCGCCAGGCATTATCACCACGGAGGAGAGCTAAAGGACTTGTCCTAGTTATTTATCGCGTATGCATTGGCTATCCGAGCTCCCGTGTTGATTATCGGGCTTTCTTGATTTTACAAGTCCAGAGCCCTAATTTAGAAATCATTTTGCATCCTAGGCTAATTACAGCAATACTGGCAGGTGCAGAGTGCAGCCAGAACATTTGTAAATTACCAAGTAAAGCTGCTTGTGAAAGAGTAGCTGGAATGGATATGCAAAGGGCGCACGTGGGGATGGACCAGCTAACCATTTGCTGAATACTTATTAGGTGTGCCTTGAGGATGTTAAACCACAGAAGGAAAACAACCATCTCCCAGCATTTCATCACTGGTGTTTTTTGTTTGTGTGGTTTTTGTTTTTGTTTTGGTGTGTGTGTGTGTACGTGGTACTGGGGATTGAACCCAGGGGCATTCTACCTCCAAGCTACACCCCCAGCCCTATTTTTTATTCTTTATTTTAAAACAGGGTCTCACTACGTTACGGAATGCCTCACTAGGTAGCTGAGGCTGTCTGCAAATCCAGATCCTCTGGTCTCAGCCTCCCAAATGCTGGGATTACAAGCGTGTGCTGCCACACCCGGCTTCATTATTGTTTTATTTTATCACCAGTTTCAGTACGTTCACAAAATGACTTTGTAAGCTAGACACCAAGAAAAAGACTACATTGTTTAATCTCAAAAGAAAATTTTAAAAGAAAACTTTTCCAAGATCTAGTCTAACTTAGGAGCATATTATATAAACTAAGTAGGGCTACTGTGTGTGTGTGTTTTACTGGAGATTGAACTCAGGGCATTCTACCTCCAACCTACACCCCAGCCAAATTTTTGTTTGTTTATTTTTTGTTTTGAAGCAGATTCTCACTAGGTTGCTGAGAATCTTGCTACATAACTGAGGCTGTCTTGAAACCTGCAATCCTCCTGTTCCAGTGTCCCAAGTGCTGGGATTACAGGCATGCACCACCACGCCGAGTTAGGGCTATCATTTTTTGAGATTGCCTAGTTGTGGAGCTTGATGATAAGAATGGCTTTATGTATTTCAGCAAGTGTAACCTATCGACTAGTCATTAGTGGAGCATGTACTTGGCTGGCCCATTTACAATCTCCAGAGCCAATGTGCTTCAAGAGACTGCACCTGCTTGATATTCTATCTGATCAAACATTTCGCCACTCATGGTGACCCTTTATAGGCCAAGAAAGCAAAATGAGAAGAGACAGGAGAGGAATGAAAAGCAGGGCATGTCAGGGAAGACAGATCAGGTTTTGCACAAAACATTACAGGGCATCTCAAACTATGGTTATCACCTAATAACTGGAAATCAAGTGGAGCACAGTAGAACAAAACTACAACTTTCCCTCTGGAGCAGTCTTGATCTAAGACAGATCCTCGTGCAATTTTATTTATTTATTTATTTATTTATTTATTTATTTTTTATTTTTTGCGGTACTGGGGATTGAACTCAGGGACATTCTACCTCTGAGCTATACCCCCAGCCCTTTATTTTGAAACAGGGTCTCACTAAATTGCAGTGCCTCACTAGGTAGCTGAGGCTGGCCTCAAACCTGGATCTTCTGATCTCAGCCTCCCAAATCCTGGGATTACAAGCATGCGCCACCACGCCGGGCTCCTTGTGCGTTTTTATGAAGACAAGCTTCCTTCTATTTCCCTGAGCATTGATGGAAGGATGGATAGAGTTGAAGGGTGGGGTTGCAGGTGAATCCCTGAGAAAAGTAATAGGGAAGGCAAGTAAGAATCAGATGGGCCAGGGCTGCCTGGCCATCTCTAATGTTTTTGTTTTTGTGTTTGTGGATTGAACCCAAGGGCATTCTACCTCCCAGCTACACCCCCAGCCTTTTATTATTATTATTATTATTATTATTATTATTATTATTATTATTATTATTATTATTATTTGTTTTGAAACAGGGTATCACTAGGGTTGCTGACCGTCGTGCTAGTTGTTGAGGATGCCCTTGAACCTTTGATCCTCCAGGCTTACAGGTGTGCACCACCATGCCCTGCCATCTCCAGCATTTGAAATAGAGTAAGAGCCTCAGCTGTCAGTAGGCCAGATAGAAACAATGTGTCTCTTTCCTTCCTGGTTGTGGCTTTGCTCTCTTGCCTCGGGTATTGTTGTTCCTTGTGGGTGTAGGGAGAAATGACTAGATTGATTGATAGTTGCACTGATGTGAGTACATCGACTGCCTACATCTTAGCTCCATTGGCTAGTATCGAGCAGTAGAACTGTGCTGGATACCAATTATCGAGCAGCGAAACTGTGGCCCTAACACGGACTGATGGAAATCGTGGGACCACTACTTGCTCATGCAGCCTACCTGAGAAGTTCCTGGAGTGTAACTAAAATAGAGAAGATTAAGGAAGAGCAAACCCTTGGGACAGGGGCAGCCAATTATCAAGGGCGTCAGTAATTATTTGCAGGTTTGCTGTTTCATGGAGGAGGTGCAGGGAAAATGGTGGACAGAGCAAAGACTTTGTCAGAATCTTCCTGTTCTCCAGCCTTCCAGGAGTAAGCTTAAGACTCTTTAGAGAAGTGTCACCTAGACAGGAGGACCCAACCACTTAGGGCTGGGATCAAAGTCAGGGCAATAAACTGATTTTTTAAGAACCAGGATGGTAGCTGGGTGTGGTGACCCATGCCTGTAATCCCAGTACTTGAGAGGCTGAGACAGGAGGATCACAGGTTTAAGACCAACCTCAGCTACTTAGCAAGACTCTCAGCATCCCAGTGAGATCCTGTTTCAAAATAAAATAAAATAATTCTGGGGGTATAGCTTGAAGGTATAATGCTCCTGGGTTCAATCCCCAGAGCCACAATAAATAAATTTTAAAAACCAGAATAATATCCTTAAAACCAATAGTTTTGTGTGCATGTTTACCATTATCACTCTGAACTACATTATGATGTGAGACTACAATGCACCAATAAAAATATATATGAAAAAAAATTGTCTTGAAAATGCAATTCAAGATTCCTCATTCTGTGCAACTAACCAGGTTGTTTCCAAATAGACCAAGCCATTTTCAAATTGGGCAATAGGAATTTGTTTAAGTTCAGAAAAAGCTTCCTGCTGAGATTTTATAGCAACCAAGTTGATTTAAAGACTTGCATTGCAGTCTATGTTCCATGCTTGAAGTTTAAGGAAGGTCAGTCAATTGACAGAATGCATGGTGACTAGTCCGAGTTGAAATGAACAGAGATAGCCGGGCGTGGTGGTGCACGCTTGTAATCTCAGCATTTGGGAGGCTGAGACTGGAGGATCCGGGTTCGCAGCTAGCCTCAGCTACCTAGTGAGGCTCTCCACAACTTAGTGAGACCTGATTTCAAAATAAAGAATAAAAAAATAGGGCTGGGGGTGTAGCTCGGAGGTAGAATGCCCCTGAGTTCAATCCCCAGTACCAAAAAAAAATGAACAGAGACAAGGGTCTAGCTGAGAAGCCCAACATAGGAGACAGGTGCCAGCTTAGCATTGTTGAAGCAACGCTTCATAAGAGTGGGCCCGTCAGAAGCCGCCGTCAGAGATGAGCACCCAGGTTTCCAGCCGCAGCCATGCAAGTTGGTCCCAGGTGCACCCAGTCAAGCGACTGAGACACTCAAATGCAGCTCACGTGCCCCTCAACCGGCCCTGCACCTGCGTCTTCCCCGAAAAGGGCATCCTTTTCTAACTCAAAGATACCACCTGGGCTAGTGGAGGTCCTGGTAAGTGTGACAGTGATTCCAGCTGGTGGCATGTCCCCTGAAGGAGCTGCGGAGGACAGCCCCCTCTTGGGGCTTGAGGTCTGGGGTCTAGCCTTGTGAGCAAGTCTTGCAGGACCTCCCCTTCTC
>PVLC010039637.1:0-12911 GCA_004027655.1 Graphiurus murinus
TTTTTTTTTTTTTTTTTTTTTTTTTTTTTTTTTTTTTTTTTTTTTTTGTATGTGTGTGTGTGGTACTAGGGATTAAACCCAGGGGCATTTCTCCTCTGAGCTACACACCCATCCCTTTTTCTTTTCTTTTGAAACAGGTTTTGTTAGTTTCCAGGGAGTCTTGCTAAGTTGCTGAGGCTGGTCTTGAACCTGCAATCCTCCTTTCTTGGCCTCCCAAGTACTGGGATCACAGCTGCGTGCCGCCACACCTGGCTTCCATTTTTTTTTTAAGAAACCTACTCCATCACGTTGTTCCTCTCACGAATCTTCCCTTGACTCCTCCACTCCTCCTTGACTACAGAATATATTCCAAGCTCTTGAGCGAGGCATTCAAAGCCTTCACAAGTTGACTTTGAGGATAAGGAAAATGTTCTGGAATTTGGATAATACTAAGAGTTATACAACATTGTGAGTAGACCAAAGACTGCTGTATTGCATACTTTAAACTGGTGAATCTTATGTTATGTCAATGATATTTCAAATTTTTAAAATGCAGAGGTGAGGGAGGTCAAAGTACTTATATCTCTCACCTTACATTTGGGCCTCTCTGCCAGCAGGCATATTCTTCTTTGTATGAGTTTCCTACTAGGCAATCTCTTCTCCAGAGCTCCAATTCACGCTAGGCTCCAGTTACATTAATTCATCTCCTTGCCCCGGGGTCTAGAGGTGGTAATGGTTTCCCACCTTTGCTGTTCTCTGGGTGCCCTAAGTTCTTTGTTTCCTTGACTCTTTTGACACTACTGGAAGCAGTCCCTTCATTAAAGAAACAAACCACCTCGGTGAGCCCTGTTCCCTGGAGAGACCCTGACTCTTATATATGTATTCCTGTATGATAGTGAAACCATGTGCTTTGAGATGCTGAGGCTCTGGAATGAGCTCCTAGGAGAGATGGATATATGACCATAGGATTCTCACAGAATATTGGTGCTTCCTAATATCATAGTCCCATCCTCGCTGTTATCTCATTCTTTATTCTTTGGGGAAATTTCATCTCCCACAATGGCTTCAGCTATCACCTCTGTACCTACGATTACTCAACTGAGGAATTTTGTCTGTAAACAAGTTCCTAATTTCTTTTTTTTTTTTTTTTGCGGTGCTGGGGATTGAACTCAGGGGCATTCTACCTCCGAGCTACACCCTCAGCCCTATTTTTTATTCTTTATTTTGAAACCATGTCTCACTAAGTTGCGGAGTGCCTCACTAGGTAGCTGAGGCTGGCCGTGAACCCAGATCCTCCGGTCTCAGCCTCCCGAATGCTGGGATTACAAGCGTGCACCACCACGCCGGCTTCAAGTTCCTAATTTCTACACAAACCTTCTCAATGATGTGATTAAGCTTTCCTTGTGAAAGTCTAATAAATCACTCAATAGAAACACTTTTCTCTATTTCAGTGCATGACACCATCATCCATTCATTTACTCAAAATAGACACCTCAACATTATCTCCAAGTTCACTCTCTCAGAGGCATTCTACCTCTGAGCTTTATTCCCAGCCCTTTTTATTATTTTTGCTTTGCTTTCTTTTGAAACAGGATCTCCCTAGGTTGCTGAGAGTCTTGCTAACTACTTGCTGTCACTGGCTCTGGACCTGTGATCCTCCTGTCTCAAACTTTCAAGTACTATGTTTATACTTCTAAACAGACTTCACACTGCTGGTTTCTTCTTATCCACGTCTTTCTCTATGTTTCTATCTTCTACTTAAGAAGCCAATTTGATCGCATCACTCTTCTGCACTAACTGTTCTGATTCTTCCCTTCCTACAGAGTACATTCCAAACTCTTAGTAAGACATTCAAAGTCTTCATAAGCCCACTGCAGTTCATCTTCTTAGCTCTCCACCAGCCTATCTACACACTACATACACTTCTCCAATCCCTAAATGTTTTCTTCTCTTTCATATCTTTATGGTTTGTACATGCCATTGCCTCTGTGTATAAAAGCTCCAGTGTCACTAATTAATCTAATGAAATATTCATCCTCTGGGTCTCAAACAATTCATCTACTCACTCAGCAAGCCATGGAGAAGACAAGATGTGCTAAGCACTATGTTAGGTGTATATTGAACAAAAGGGACCTGGCCTCTGCTCCCACAGGGCCCATAACTGTGAATAAGGTTGTCCCCTGACAACCATAATTGTGAATAAGTGCTGTGAAGGAAAACTATAGGGTGGTAGCAACAGCAATAGTCATTCTAGGTTTATGCATTCTACCACTCGTCGTACGCCTTGTGATCTATGCCTATGTTAGTATATGAGCAGATTTACATGGAATAAAAATGCAAGCACTGCCTCACACAGGGCCTGGTAGTCAATGATGGGTTTGATTTTCTCAGGGCAAATCAACCTAAGACAGGGCTCATTGAATGACTCATCGAGACCCCATGACGGGTAAGATTAAGTACCTGGTAGGAAACGACCTAAGACAGGCACAGTCCTTCCTGCATTTTAAAATAAAAATGGGGGAGTTGTGGGAGCCCAGCTGGGACCTTTACCCCCGGCAGTTGCTATCTGCATATATGAGCAATTATACTGACTCTTCTGCTATGGCTACATTGGCGTCTCGAAGTCTGGAGATTGCCCCTAGGATGCGTAGATGAAAGACCCTCCTACTTCTTAGAAAGTAAAGATATGACCCTAAAGGAGTATGGTTTTATGACTCTAGAAAGTTTGCCTTACCAGGCTATGTTAAGAATGTGGGCTATCTCCCAGCATTCGGGAGGCTGAGACCGGAGGATCCAGGTTCGCGGCCAGCCTCAGCTACCTAGTGAGGCACTCTGCAACTTAGTGAGACTTGGTTTCAAAATAAAGAATAAAAAAATAGGGCTGGGGGTGTAGCTCGGAGGTAGAATGCCCCTGAGTTCAATCCCTAGTGCCACAAAAAAAAAAAAAAAAGAATGTGGGCTATACGTGTAAAACAAAGAAGTAGTGCTATTTGTGATCTGACAATAATTGATATGTCATAAATGTCTATGTAACCCTGTTGTACTCAAGAAATGTATAAAAAATCTGTGCTGAAAAAATAAATTAATTAATTTAAAAAAAAACTATAGGGTGCTATATCAGGTTCTATGTGAAGACCACTGAAATCTCCCAGACTAAGATGATTTTCTCTCTGGATTCCCCTCAAGCACTATTTCTAATTGATATTTTATTCTACCTGTCTCAGTAGAATTTGAAACAGGCACTGGGCCATATTCTAATCTTCAGAGTCAGACAACATTTTTTTTCTGATGTAGATGAATAGTATATGCATAAGGGATGACTAAGTGGATAAATAAATGAAATAATCAGGTTTAGACAACAGACTTACTCTGAAATTACCATGAAAATTATAATAGCAATAACCCCAAGAGTTTTCACTGATCCAAAGGTTTCTTTACTAGCCTGCAAATCTTCAAAGTTTTCCAAGGAAACATATCTCACAAAAAGTTGTGTTCATAGATTCATTGTTTCATGGAGGCATTATTATGCCATTTTCCCATGAAAACCCCTCAAAGGGTTTTCCTTTTTATCTGGAGTGAAACGTGTACAATGCAACATGGACATCCATAAATACAGAAAGGATGCTGTGAGCATCTGTGGGGCCCTCGTCTATGCATCACTGTCTTTGGAGGCATGGATCACCCCAGATGTGGGCTTTCTTTTTTTTTTTTTTTAACTAATTCTTTAGACCTCTCTTATTCATCTGCTTTTCACATTTTTTTCTTTGTGTGTTTAAATTAATTTTTCATATAAGCCACTGGGATCAAAGTTGTAGACATCATGGCACTTCATTTCTAAATATTTCATAATTTATCTTCTAAGAACAAGGGCATTTTCGTACATACCCATAGTGTCTTATAACTTAAGAAATTTAATTTTGGTGACATAGTATTATCTAATAACCAATAAATATTCAACTTTCTCAATGTCTTTTTAAAAAATCAAATATCAAATCTAGTGTCATAGGTTATGATTGTCATGTCTCTTTGTTCTTTTGTTCTTAATTAGTAAGTTCCTCACTTTTTTGTCTTTCTTTGGGGTAAGATTTTTGTAATACCCAGGCCAGTTCTTGTGCAGCGAATCCCACAAATTTTCAATTTTGGAATGAGTGTCTTATATTTGTTTATTTTTTGTTAGCAAATAAATACTGCATTTATTTATCATGTACAGCATGCTGTTTTGAAATATGTATCCATTGTGGAATGGCTAAGCTGAGCTATGTAACATTTGTTTTATGCATCACGTATGTACATTTTTATAAAGAAAACGCTTAAAATCTACTGGCAAAATTTTTCAAAAATATAATACATTGTTATTTACTGTCTTCACCATGTTGCACAATAGATCTTTTGATCTATTCCTCCTTGCTATTTAGGATTTTGTATGCTTTGGCCAATATCTCCCCCAAATCTCTCTAGACCCTGGTAACCAGCAATCTATTTTCTTTTATGAGTCAAACTTTTTTAGATTCCACATATAAAGTCCATCATGCAGTATTTGCCATTTTGTGCTTGGGTTATTTCACTTAACATAATGTCCTCTGGGTTCATCCTGTTGCTACAAATAACAGGAGTTCCTTCTTTTTTAAGGCTGAATAGTATTCCATCTGTTGATGAACATTTAAGTTATTTCCATTACTTGGCCATTGTGAATAATCCTGCAATGAGCATGGGAATGCAGATGTTAGCTGTTCCTTTGGCATATTAATATCTTTCCTGGCATATTAAGATATATATATATATATATATATATCTTCCACAGTAAATATCTATTAATATGCATATTAATATATATATATCCACAAGAAATACCTATATTTATATATAATCTATGGAATATGTAGTAAATCTCCAGTAGTAAAATTGCCAGATCATGTAGTAGTTCTGTTTTTAATTTTTTAAGGAATTGTCATACTGTTTCCCATAATGGCTATATTGTTTTCTCATATTTAAATTCTGATTAAATATATTCATCAAGGATACAATATAAATTTCTTTGTGTGTCTTTCTCAGTGCGTTACATCAGGAGGCAGATAATATCAGATAATCCCACTATGGGGAGAGCTATTTATTACTCTTTAAGATGGTATCCAACAGATACTTCCAATGGAGAGACAGCTTTTCCTTTTTTAATCAGTAAGTATTGTGTGAGGTTAAACTGTGTGAACACCTGACAACCTTTCAGCAAATTATTGTAGTATCCACTGTGATACTTGCCTAAATCAATCAGTACATCAGCAGTGAAAAAATAGTTGTTTTCTAGTTCTATCCTTCCTTCTTCTACATTCTGGAAATATTCTGTACAAAAGAACTCTTCGCCTTCCCACCTGAGATTGACTTGTTTGCTCATTTGGTTTTTAAAATAGCATTATTTTTTAATTCAGTGTGCTGAAAGGTTTTATGGTGATTATTCTTTTTTGATGTTTAGTTTGTCCCTAAGCTAGCCAGTGGGGATTTCTTCACGCTGGCTTCTTTGTTTATTTCATATGCCCCCTTAGTTAACTAGTGAATGAACATTTTCTTGTTTTCTGAATCAATAAAATACTCTCTGCAAATTGTAATTTTCATTCCTCACACCGGAGATCTCTTTCATTGAACAAGAACTAAGAAATGTAAATCTTGAAAGCATGAGTTCATTCTGACACCTCAGAGTCCAATGCAAAGGACTCCTCATTCCATATCCAGAGCTTCCTTCTCTCACGGTAGCTAAAAACATCCAATACTGACTCATTCCTCTAGCCCACAATTTATACAAAATATGATGTGAATTACTATAGCAACACCACAAACAACAATAGAGTAAAGTTTAGGTTTCTCTGCAGTTCTTTATTGCCCTCAAACTAGAGCCCGGTGAGTACCTATATTTAGAACAATGTATGATTCTTTCTTCCTGTGTGGCCATGTTATCAACTGATTGTATGATAGGGTTCATGTGTTTCTCTTTGTGTTCAAACTAGGGACTTTTGTCTTATTGTCCTTTTGTTTGCTTAATTTTACTTTTGAAATATATGTAACTTCATTATATTTCGAAAATCAAAACTATATAAAAAGGTACACTCAGAAAAGTTCATTCCCCTCTGTCCTGTTCTCATTCCTCATCTATACCCATTACGCAGGCAACTGGTCCATTAGCCTTTAATTTATTTTTTCCATGTTTTGAAAAAATAAGGATGTGTGTGTGTGTTTCTTATTTTCTTTCCTTATTGTGTGTGTGTGTGTGTGTGTGTGTGTGTGTGTGTGTGTGTGTGTGTGTTGGGGATGACAATACTAGGGATTGAACATTGAGCCCAAGGGTGCTCTACCTCTGAGCTACGTCCCCAGCTATTTTTTATTTTTTATTTTGAAACAGGGTCTTACTATATGCTTGGTCTCAAACCCCTTTCTCAGCACTCCAATTGTTGGGATTACAGGCATGTGCCAATGCACCCAGTTTATTTCACTTCCCTTTCTTATATAAAAGAGTAGCTTAATATATATATATTAACATCCAATACTAATATATATATACTTAATATATATTAACATCCAATAATATATTAACAAAATATATATAAAAACATCCAATACTGACTCATTCCTCTAGCCCACAATTTACACAAAATATGATGTGAATTACTATAGCAACACCACAAACAACAATAGAGTAAATATATATCTATATACTATAGATATGTATATAGATATATGCTTTTATCTATTTGGGTTTTTTTTTCCTTAAAACATATCCTAGAAATAATACCAAGCAATTAACAGAGATCTTTCTTATTATTTTTATAATTGAATAGTTATTCCAATGTGTAGAGGTACCATAGTTTATACATCGATATTTTTTGCTTCAGTATAGAATTATTAAAGTCAGATTGCTAAGTCATGGTAAATGTAGATATAATTTTTATGTTACTTGAATAGTCTTTCTATTCTGCTCCTCTGGTCTCTCTAGTCATGTCCCAGCACCATACTGTGTTAACCATCAAGTAGCTGTAGCGTGTTTCAGTACCTAGTGAGACTATTCTCCCCTCGTTGTTTTTCCTCTTCCTCTTGCCCAGAGTTTTGCAAGCTATTCTTGTATGTTTATTTTTCTACATGACTATAGAATCAATTTGTTTAGCACCAGAAAACAAGCAAAACAACAACAACAAAAACTTGATTGTCACTTTTCTTGAGGTTCAGTTAAATTCATATGTTAACTTGAGAAGAACCAACAATACCTGTATGATGTTGAGTAGTTTGGATCCAAAAACAACACATATCTTCTTACTGGCCCAAGTCTACTTTCATGTCTTTTAGGACTGTTTTAAAATTGTCTTCATTTAGATTTTGCGTATTTCTTTTTAAGCCCCACTCTTTATTTGCAGAAATTATAAATGAGCTTTTCCTCTTCCATCATACCTTGTAACTGGTTATTTTCATGTGTATATGAAGACTACTGATTTTTATAAGCTAATTTATATCCTACTATGTTACTGAATCCTTCTTGATATAATTTCAGTTAGTTTAATCACTAATTCTAGTAGGTTTCCAAGCTTCATTTTCATTTCTTTGTATATAGTAGCAGTTTTTCTTTGCAAATCCTTATACTTTTAGCTAATTTTATTAATGAACACCTCCAAAACAATGTTAAATCTAATGAAGATGGTATCCTTACATTATTTCTGGTCTTAGCAGAAATGTCTTTCATGTTTCTCAGTAAAATAAGAGGCTAGGTTTAGGATATATATATATATATACATGTATGTATATATATATATACATATATATGTGATATGTGTGTGTGTGTGTGTGTGTGTGTGTATATATATAAATGATATATTTATTTATTTATATTTGTGTAAGGAAATCTCCCAATTCCTATAGCCTGTATTATTGGGTGCATTTTTCTAAAGTGAATTCTGACTGCTATTTAAAGTCTTTTCATGGAGATAATCATGTGATAGTTTCCTTAAATGTATTAATAACTTGAATTATATTAATAAATTTCTTATTTAAACTCCTTGCAGGAGCTGAGACATGGCTCAGTGATAGAGGCACTTGCCTAGCATGCAAAAGGCCCTGAGTTCAATACCCAGCACTAATAAACAAATGCATAGATACATACATACATAAAATAAAGTCAGGCATTGTGGTGCATGCCTGTAATCTTGATAGGAGGCTGAAACAGGAGGATTTCAGGTTCATGGCCAGCCTCAGCAAATTATCGAGACCCTGTTTTAAAATAAAAAATAATAATTAGATAAAATCAAACTAGGGGTATAGCTTGGAGGTAGAATGTCCCTGGGTTCAATCCCCTATACCACAAATAATAATAATAACACATAAAATAAATAAAATTAAGTCCTTGTATTTCTAGGACTTGGTATTGGGGTATTATATCCTTAAAAAAGTGTTTTCTTTTATTAATATTGTATTGGAATCTTTCCATTAGTGTTTTATTTAATTTCTATATCTATATTTTTATTTAATTTTTGTATTTACAAAAGGTAATTTCTTAAAACAATGATGATAGTTATTACCATTAATATTATCATTCTTTATTAGCTTTAGGTATCAATGTTATACTCACTTTTTTAGAAAGAATTTGGAAGTTCTTCTCCATATTCTATACCCTGGAATAACTTATGGAACAATTTATGGAGCATCAAGATTATCTGATCTTTGAAAGTTTGTAAAATTTCCCTATGAATCATCTGGATCTGGTGTTTCTATATGGAATAATTTGTTAATGACTTTCTCCATCTTTTTCCACTCTGAAAAATGGTTAGTTTAGCCATTCTGTATCAAATAGGGTCTGTTTTGGTAGATTGCATTTTCACAGAATATAATCAGTTCCATAGTTTTCACATGTATTTTCATAGAGTTTTGCAAAGTTGTGCACTTGTTATTTATTTTCCTTTTTGTAATGGTTATTTCTCTCTTGTTTTTCTAATTTTTTATATTCTTGCTTTGCCCTTTTATTGTTGATTAGTTAGATGTTTGTGTTTTGCTTTTGCTTGTTTCCAAAAAAAACAGCAGCATTTTTGTTCTTTATTAGTTCTACTCTTTTTACTGTTTTCCACCATATTAATTTCCTTCCTTGTGTTTTCTTTTTATTTACTTTGCAGTTTTTATTTTTCTAGATTTTTGAGTCAACAATTAAATTTGTTTATTTTAATTATTTTTTATTGATTTAAGTATTTAAGACCACAAATTTTTCCCAGATCATTACTTTAATTGTGTATCATGAATTCTAATATTCATATTTTCATTCCATTATGCTTTTTATAAATTCTGCAATAGTTTTTAATAGTGAGATATTTAATCAAGAGTTATAGAAATTCTGATAGTTGTTTAATATAGAGATATTACTATTAATTTTCAAATAGAAGATTTTTTGTGTGTGGTACTGGGGATTGAACCCAGGGGCATTCTACCTCCAAGCTACACCCCCAGCCCTATTTTTTATTCTTTGTTTTTGAAACAGGGTCTCACTAAATTACAGAGGGCCTCACTAAGTGGCTGAGGCTGGCTAGAAACCTGTGATTCTCCTATTTCAGCCTCCCAAGTACTGGGATCACAAGCATGCCCCACCATGTCGGACTAGATAGAAGAATTTTTTTAAAATTCTCATTAGTTGCTACTTTCTGGCAGCTTCTGAATGCTTATGTTCCTATATAGGTTGAAATCCTACAGGTGATGGTATTAGGAGGTTAAGGCCTTTAGGAGGTGATTCAGTTGCAAGGGTTCTGCCCTTATGAAAGAGACCCCCAGAGGGATAGCCAGTGCATGGCACTGTGTAAGGACACAACAAAAAAGGTGCCATCTGTGAACCAGAAAGAGTTCTAACCAGACACTGAATATACAAGCACCTTAATCTTGGCCTTTCCATTCTCTAGAACCATGAGGAATTAATTTCTGGTTTTTACAAGCCACACAGCCTGTGTTTTGTTGGTAGTGGTGGTGGTAGCCATGGCGGTGTTATAACAGTACAAACATTAAGATAGAGACCCAACATGTGGTCAAGTTTCATGAACATTCTGGAGCCTGGGCTGGTCTAGGGGTGTCCAAGCTGCAGCAGCTGGAGAAGAGTGGCCAGAACTGCTTGGATATCCACATTTCCATTTCTGCACCTGACAGAGTTTGGATTCATCATGGATAATCTGTCACCAGAAGAAATTCAGCTAAGGGCAAATCAAGTTACTGATAAGTGTCTGGAAAGTACACAAATAATCTTGGGTTTAGCCGTTGAGATTTTCCCCTCCTTCTTTTAGTCTCAGGATACAGGAATCAAGACCATCACTATGCTGGATGAACAAGGGGAAAACAACTAAACCGAATACAAGAAGGCATGGACCAAATAAATAGCCATGAGAGAGGCAGAGAAGACTTTAACAGAACTCATCAAGTGCTGTGGCTTTTGTGTCGGAACAGGTAATAGGACCAAGAACTTCAAATGTGGGAAGGCCTATAAGACAGCCTGGGGAGATGGAGACAACTCACCTAGTGATGTAGTATCTAAGCAACCAGGCTGGGTAACAAATGGTCAACCTCAGCAACCATCCACAGGAGCCGCCAGTGGTGGATACATTAAACATACAACTAATGATGCCAGAGAAGATGAAATGGAAGAGAACCGGACTCAAGTGGGCAGTTTCCTAGGAAACCTGAAGAACATGGCCCTAGACATGGACAATGAAATTGAACAAAATCAACAAATAGACCGGATCACAGAAAAGCCTGACACCAAAAAAAATCGAATTGACAATGCCAATATCAGAGCAAGGAAACTCATTGACAGCTAAAGCTACTATTGTACTTCTTTCATTAATTCACTTCTCTGGCTCCTCCACCTAACTCAATACCTTTTCAGAGTTTGCAATTTTGGTCCCACATGCTTCTAATCAGGAGATCATGTGGGAAGAAGGGCCAGAGGAGTAACAGCATCCCTACTTTTTTATTTTCCCTATTTCTTTTTGAGGGTAGACTGTTGCTCATCCTTCCTTGTAGTATTTCTTTCTCAGTGCATACTCTTAGATTGGTTTTCATACATCACACACCGTGTTTTCATGCTCCTCACTTACTTGAGCAGGTTCTTTTGCTTTCAGGATTGGGAAGCATTGCCAAAGACAGCCATGACAAAGGCAGCTGTAGAAGTGGTTTTTGTTTGGTTTTGCTTTTATGGTGGGCCAAGGGCAAGAGATAAGAGGTTGTTACCTCAGTACAAACCTGCAGGCCACAAAACAAAAAATAGCATAGCCACAGTAAAGATCAAGTTGGGTTTAGTTTTTAAGTTGCAGAGGTTTATGTTTGTTTTTTGTGTTTTTTGTTTTTTTTTTGGTTTGGTTTTTTTGCCAGCTAAGGCTAATGCTTGGTTTTGGAACTTTTATGCACAACATTTTTGTCACACATCACTATTTTTACAACCTATGCTCCAAAGAGTAAAATGAGTTTTCTCAAAGTGAGTTCAACTTCTGAACTCTAAGTGATTCATATGTATATAATATAACACATTCAGGAATACTTTGTGTAAATGAGTGGCTTTTATTTTCATATTATTTGTAGTATCATGGTCCCATTACAGGCCTATAACTTCATAAATTTATCATTAGTCTTTGAAGAAAAATATGTAAATAGATATGTGTAACACAAGAATTTCTTTCTAAACAGGGCTTAAATGTTTTTGGAAAAATTTGACAGAGTATATCATGTGAATTCAGATTTACCTCAATGCTAAGAATTATGTTTAGATAGGAAAAAGAAAATTTACTTTGAGCTCAGGTAGAAAAATATATTGCTTTTAGTTTTATGTAGCTTTAGACACTTAAAAGTTAGAATTTATTCTTACTAAAAGTGGTTCGTAAAATTACTCCTTTGGCTTAATTATTGATGATGGCATTATCATTCTCCTAGCCGTGTGTATTGAACTATGCCCAGAATCAAGTTTATGTGCATCTTGGACAGTGTTATGGGAATCTAATTGGTATTTGTCACCTTTATGTAAAAACTACCATCTGTGCACTTCAAAACTATAAATGTAGATTGGTTTGACCAATAACCATTGCCTGATTCTAACCACTAATTTTTTTTATAAACATTCTATTTGTGCTTAATAATAAGGTTTTCCTCTATATTATCAGGCTTAAGGTTTGATATGTATATATTTTAATAATACCTACTTTATTGATTACACTAACTAGATCTTTATGTCCTTTTATGTCCTTTATTTTATCATTTCCATTTGTGTGTTATGCCTTTATTAGTCCCTTTATTCTTAACCATTCTGAACAGCTTTATTATAGATTTGTGACTTACGTACGTCATACATTTGAGTTTTACGTGACTCAGTTTGAAAATATTTTCACAGGTGAGTTATGCAATTTATTAATAAACATACTAACAAGTTATATCAATGTAGCAATATAATTTACAAGTATGACTTATATGCTCAATCTCTACTCATATTTTGTATAAAATTGACTGTGTGTTGTGTTTCCTTCCTGTTTCATTTTATATTCCTTTTTCTTTTTTTTTTAATTCGGTGCATTGTAATTTTACATCATATTGGGGTAAAGAGTGTCAGAAAAATAGATGCACACAGATCTTGGTGCCCTCCCCACCAGGCCTTTCCCCTCTGTCACCTTCCCCACACATGATTTTGAGATTGGAATTGGTCATTTTGTATACATTCATAACATTATTTCTTTTTGTATTTAGGAAAGCTAACATTTTTATTCCAATTCTTATCACATGCATGAGTGTGTGTGTGTGTGTGTGTGTGTGTGTGTGTGTGTGTGTGTATGTGTGTTTTACTAGGGATTGAACACTCAAGGATGTTCCTACTTCTGAGTTACTGCTCCAGTCCAATTTTATTACTTATTTTGAAACAGGGTCTCATTAAGTTTAGGAGAACATCATTAAAT
>PVLC010039638.1:0-14201 GCA_004027655.1 Graphiurus murinus
AAAACAACATAATGTATGGTTTATTAAATGGTAAGTGTTATGGAGAAGGAAGGGGGGGTATCATTTTCAATCAATCCCCATAGTTCTAGGAAATGTGGCTCTGTATACTGTGATCCTGGATGCTCACATTTCACAGAACAAGAGAATGAAAGGATGGAATCCTCTCAGCAACTTACTGAGACCCTGTTTCAAATTAAAAAATAAAAATAGCTGAGGGTGTAGCTCAGAAGTAGAATGCCCCTGGGTTCAATCCCCAGTACCACAAAACAAATACATAAGTAGAGAGAGGGAGAGGGAGAGGGGAGGGGGGAGGAAGAGGGGGAGGGGAGAGAGGGAGAGAGAGAGGGAGGGAGAAAGAAAAGAAAGGGAGAGAAGACTAAAAGGATGAACAAAGGGAGTAACTGGCTTGCTGCCTCTCCATGGGCTGCAGAGCATGAACCAACTCTAAATGACACCACAAACCTTTCCACCAAGGCCTGGACGCCCGTGTGTCTCTCACCTCTGCCAACATGTGAATGGGCAGCCAGCGTGATCGGCTTGTGTGATTATGTCAGCCTTACCTGGACCGTAAATGTCAATAGCGAGTTTTAGGACATTTTTTAAGTCATAAAAGAAACACATGATTGCACCCAATAATCTTATCCCCGACGCTACCTCTATTCACATTTTGGTATGTTTCTTTTTTGGGTTTTGTTTTTGTTGTTGTTGTTGTTGTTTTGCCAGAGTTGTTGTTTAACATAGCCAGGAGCATTCTACATCCATATAATTTCATATCCTGCTCTTTTTAAAGCTATGGCATATGCATGCTTACTACACACATAATCTTTAATTGGTACATATGCATTATTCTGCTCAAAACAAATTTGCTATAAACATCACTGTAATGGCTATGTAACATTCCAGTCTGTGCACTACACTTGATTAACTAATTCCCACTTACTGAGTATTTAGGTTTCAAGTTTTCCTTGTTGGACGGGAGGGAAGGATGTACTGGGGATTGAGCCCAAGGGCATTCTACCACTGAGCTACACCCCCAGCCCTACTTCATTTTTTACTTTGAAACAGATCTCACTGAGTTACTGCATGTCAGTCTCAAACCTGAGATCCTCCTGTCTCAGTCTCCCAAATACTGGGATTACAGGTGTGTGCGACCAGGTCTGGCCTGAGTTTTCAAAATTAGAAATTATCCTGAAAGTAACTTTATACAGAAAGGTATTTCAAGCAGTTGCCTTAGAACTGATTCCTGGAACTGAGCATGATAGCACATGCCTGTAATCCCAGAAACTCGGAAGGCTGAGGCAGGAGGATTGCAAGTTCAAGACCAGCCTGGGCAATTTAGCAAGACCCCGTCTCAACATTAAGATAAAAAAAGCTAAAGTATATCTCACTGGTAGAGCAGTTGTATGTGTGAAGCCCTGGGTTCAATCCCCAGTACTGCCAAAAGAAAAAAAAAACAGGAACAGATTCCTAGAAGAAGAATTATGAGAAACCAGAAATGTTTGGAGTTTTTGTATGTGTATGCTACTAGGGATTGAACCCAGTGGCATTCTATCTCTGAGCTACATGCCCACCCCCTGCTTTTTTTTAAATTGGTGACATGCCCACCATTTTTTTTTTATTTATTTTGAAACAGGGTCTCACTAAGTTGCTGAAGCTGGCCTCAAATCTGTGTTCCTTCTGTCTTAGCCTCTCAAGTTCTAGGATTACAGGCATGTACCATATCTGGCTACCAGAAATATTTTTTTCACCACTATATCTGGCTACCAGGAAAAAATAAATAAATAAATATGTGTGTGTGTGTGTGTGTGTATGTGTGTGTGTATGTGCATATGTGTGTGTGTAATTGGGGATTGAACCCCCAGGGACCACCTATCTCTGAGCTATACCCCTAGCCCTATTTTCTATTCTTTTTTTTTTTTTTTTGGCGGTACTGGGGATGGAACCCAGGGACATTCTACCTCCAAGCTACACCCCCAGCCCTATTTTTTTTTTTATTCTTTATTTTGAAACCGGGTCTCACTAAGTTGCAGAGTGCCTCACTAGGTAGCTGAGGCTGGCCGCGAACCCAGATCCTCTGGTCTCAGCCTCCCGAATGCTGGGATTACAAGCGTGCGCCACCACGCCCGGCTATTCTTTATTTTGAAACAGGGTCTCACTAAGTAGCTGAAACTGGCCATGAACCTACAATCCTCCTGTCTCAGACTCCCAAGTACTGGGTTTACAAGTGTGGGCTACCACGCCCAGCTTGAAATATTTTAGATAAGTAATCCCTATAAGATACTCCACGGTTGGCTTGAGTTAGTCGCTTCACTTCCTGGCTGAATAAAATACAGAAGTTGGCCACATCTCTCGACACCTTTTCGGTCTTGATGGTAAGCAGTTGTAGAAGGGACATATTTACCTGCTGTCAGAATCTGAGGCGATCTCCTTTCTCCCTCCAAAGCGAATCTGGCACTGCATGGAAAAAGAAACTGCTGAGATCAGCGTTGGGAGGGAACACTCAAAACATCACAGAACAGCCCACACAGACCTTCAGGGTCAGCAGGGGACGCAGGGCCAGAAGCTGCGGGTGCTGAGTCAGGGCACCCCGGGCCCTGAGTGTCGGTACAAGAGCCAGGAAGGTGAAGGGCTCGGCCCTCGGGCTGCCACTTAATGGAAGCCCTGCCTCCCCCTGGATGGAAGTGAGCTTCCTGGGAAAACAACACTAACATGAAACAGCACACAGCCCTCTGCAAATTAGCCAGGGAGCGGCTCCTGTCTGTCAGCAACTGTCTACACGGCAGAGCTCTTCACAGGCAACAATTAAGACTTCCACAAACCTTCGAGGATGGTTCCTCTTTTTTTGCGGTACTGGGGATTGAACTCAGGGGCATTCTACCTCCGAGCTACACCTCCAGCCCTATTTTTTATTCTTTATTTTGAAACAGGGTCTCACTAAGTTGCGGAGTGCCTCACTAGGTAGCTGAGGCTGGCCGCAAACATGGATCCTCAGGTCTCAGCCTCCCAAATGCTGGGATTACAAACGTGCGCCACCATGCCCGGCTGAGGATGGTTCCTTTTTGACAGAGCCCCAAAGTCCTTATGATTGGCTATAACATTACAACAGCAGAAATCAAACTTCAAGCAAATCATTTGGTTAAGCTGAATAATGATTTATCCAAGGTGGGTAATAACAAAACCAAACTACTCACTTTTTAAAAAATTGTAGTGAAGTAGAGATAACAAAAAACTTATTGTTTTAACCATTTATAGGCATAAAACCCAATTCACAATGTTTTGCGGCCATCATCACTATCCACTACTCTTATTTATTTATTTATTTATTTATTTATTTATTTATTTATTTATTTATTTTTGTGGTACTGAGGATGGAACCCAGGGGCCTTCTACCTCTGAGCTACAGCCTCAGCTTGATTTTTTTATTCTTTATTTTGAAACAGGTTCTCACTAACTTGCAGAGAGCCTCGCTAAGTAGCTGAGGCTGGCTGTAAAGCTGTGAACCCAGATCCTCCTGTCTCAGCCTCCCAAGTACTGGGATTACAAGTGTGCGCCACACGCCCGACTCACTACTCTCTTTTAAAGGTATAGAATCTCTGCTATAGATAGCAGGCTTGCAAGATTGTTAAACTTGTGATCAAAAAAAGCAAATAATTTGTCAGGCATGGTAAGTTGCACACACCTGTAATCCCAGCTACTCAGGAAGCTGAGGCAGGAGGATCACAAGTTTGAGCCGAGGCTGGGCAACTTAGTGAGACCCTGTATTGAAATTAAAAAATAAAAAAGGAGATGTAGCTCAGTAGTAGAGCAACTGCCTAGCATGCATGAGGCCCTGGGTTCAATTCACAGTTAAAAAAAAAAAAAAAAGGAGATGGATGGATGGATGGATAGATAGATAGATAGATAGATGGATGGATGGATGGATCACTTTAATTCTCCCCAAATAAAACAATAATAACAGCAGAGTCCCAATTTTTTTCTATTTAACTGCTACAGTTAAAGTATTTCAACTTGACTCCTCGTCTCCTGGCTATCTTTTGCATTTGGAGAACAAAGAAAGAAGAAACTATGACCTGACCTCCGGGTTTATCACGGACCAGACGCTGGCCAGGCCCCTTACCTACTGTAACAAAAGTGGCTTGTTCAGCAGCCCTGGGAGGTGAGGGACCCGGTTCTAGGGGAGAAGAAGGAAGCTCAGAGAGGGCAGATGAGTGGCCGCTGCAAAGAGACGACGCTGGCATTTGACCCCAGCTTCGTCTGAGTCCCAAGCCTGTGTCCTTTCACCAATACCCTCCCCAAAGGGACAGCACTAAAGGATGGGTCCTCCCAAGGGCCCTGAAACTTGGGGCACAAGGCCTCCTCCACCCCTGCTCTGACCACCTTCCCTGCTCCATCATTGCCTGGGGAAAACGCTTCGCCTCACCATTTCCAAAGTAAGTCTGAGCATACAGAAGGGGAAAGAATGGTTGTTATCTTAATTATTTGATACCTTTACTCCACCCGAAGGCCAAGTGTATGCATTCTTCTTACCTGTTTTACTGCATCCAACAGTCGCTCCAGTAGAAATTGTCTTTTGTCATTGTTCTGTGGTCCTACAATGCAATGAGGCTCAATTAGTTCTGACTTTAGCCTTCTACCAAGACTCTCTGACAGTGGATGGCTGTCCCCCAACTACCATCGGTCCTTTGCTGATCTTGGTTGGTTGGTTGGTTGGTTGGTTGTGGTACTGGGGATTATGGTACTCAGGGCCATTCTACCTCTGAGCCACACTCCCAGCCCTATTTATTTTTTATTTTGAAGCAGAACATCCTAAATTGCTGAGGCTAGCCACAAACCTGTGATCCGCCTGTCTCAGCCTCCCAAGTACTAGGATTATAGGCATGTACCACGATGCCTGGATCCTTTGTTGATCTTAAGCAAAATCAGCAGCAAGACTAAATACCAATAATCTACAGAATTACAATGAAATTTGACTATTTGCCTGTTACCGATCATAGGAAAACAACTAACCTAATTAAATTTGAGGAATGTGTCCAGAATGGTCTAACTCCAGGTTTCTTGGCCTGGGCACTTGGACATCATAAGATGTTTAGCAGCATCCCTGGTCTCTACCCACTAGATACCACTAGCACACCCACATCCCTGAGCTGGGACGACAAAAATATCTCCACACTCCACTAAATCTCCTCTGGGGAACAAAACTGGGGAACAAAACAACCAACAGTCTAAGAGAAAACATAAGTTTCAGGGGATGGCAGGCACTGCTCATTGGCTGACCTTACCATCACCTCCAACATCCTTTTCCCACGCCACCTTCAGTAATACAAGATGGAAAACCGCATATCTAAAGTTGGTCTTGAGCCGGGCGCAGTGACGCAGGCTTGTAATCCCAGTACTTGGGAGGCTGAGACAGGAGGATCACAGGTTCGCAGCCAGCCTCAGCTACTTAGTGAGGCCCTCCGCAACTTAGTGAGACTCTGTTTCCAAAGTAAAGAATAAAAAATAAGACTGGGGGTGTAGCTCAGAGGTAGAATGCCTTTGGGTTCAGTCCCCAATACCAAAAAATAAGTAAATAAATAAATAAAGCTGGTCTTAAGAAGTCTGGCCAATAAGAAGTTCACAGAAGTGTGCTGGGAGGTTTCCGGGAAAGTTCTGCCTTTTGATACAGAGAAGAGATGTGAATGGAATCATCCCTTCCCCCATCCTCATGTCTTAGTCATAAACATGTCGGGTGGAGCAGTATCTTGCCATCACAAAGCCAAGGGCCTGAGGGAAAGGCCAAGAGAATCATAGAGAGACAAGTGCTAGGCAAGCGCCCGACCACTGAGCTACATCCCCAGCCCAAGTGGAGCCCTTTATAAAGAGAAAAATGGAAAGGCAGCATTCCAGGCTGAGCAAACAGCTGGGGAGAGGCTGGGCAGGACAGGCCTAGCTTCCGGTCTTCCAGGACTAGAAGGAAGTCGGCTGTGACTTGAGCAAAAAGCAAAAAAGGGATGATCAGGCAGGAAGGCAGGAAGGTAGGAGGCAGGGGTCAGTCACAGGATTTTTTTTTTCTGTTAGTTTTTTTTTTTTAATGTGCTTTTATTGGTGCATTATCGTCTCACATCATAATGTAAATCATGTTGACATTGACATACATGCATACAGCACTTGGTGCCCCCCCTTCCCATACAGAGGACTGAGATTGATACTGGACTTTTCACATATGTACACACAGTCTATGTTAGTATTTCCAATAATGAACCTCAGTCTTCCCCTTCTCCTTCCCTTAGACCATCTCCCTGGCTCCACTGAGGTTTCTCCTCTGTAATCTGGAGTCCCGCTGGTATCCCAGTTACTCCCTAGCTTATGCATATCAAAGAAAACATATGTCCCTTTACTTTCTGTAGTCACAGGATTTTTTGATAGACACAGATGCCAAGAATGGAGTCAGAGGGCCTCATGGACCAGGATAAAGGGTCTGGGTTCCGCTCTAACTTGAACACTAACTGATGGAACTGTGATCCTGACCCAAGACCATGCCCCTTTATAGCTGTGTCGGGACCACCACACCAAGGCCTGGAGAGACAGCCAGTGAGCTTGGGAGGCTGAGACAGGAGGATCACAAGCTTGAGGCCAGCATCATCAACGTAGCAAGACCCTCAGCAACCTAAAAAGACTCTGTTTCAAAATAAAACATAAATAGGGCTGGGGGTATAGCTCGGAGTTAGAATGTCCCTGGATTCAATTCCCAGTACCACAAAAAAGAAAAAAAAAAAACAGTGAGCAGACACTCAGTAAAACAACTGACACCTTAGATGTCACCACATTTGCTTTTTGTGGATGAGGTTTATAAAAGAAAGCCTGCACATACCACTCCACCAGACAAGAGGCCACCGTGGAGCACCATTCAGGGCAGGTACAGACCCACCTGCACAAGGCCCTCCGACTCCTCCCTTGGCACCTGTGTCTAGCAATAAATCCTGTTCTTCCCCTCCCTGACATCAGAATAGAGAAGTCAGGCTTGTTTTCTTTCTTTCTCCAAGGACTAGTCCCGCAACTCTACTTGCCCTTGGACAGTGCCAACTGGAAATTTGACAGTGTTTTGCCCTGGGAAATACATTTAGTCTATTTCTTATCATAAAAGTAATTGATATAAGCTGGGCGTGGTGACGCACGCTTGTAATCCCAGCATTCGGGAGGCTGAGACTGGAGGATCCGGGTTCGAGGCCAGCCTCAGCTACTTAGTGAGGCACTCCACAACTTAGTGAGACCCGGTTTCAAAATAAAGAATAAAAAATAAGGCTGTGGGTATAGCTCGGAGGTAGAACGCCCCTGAGTTCAATCCCCAGTACCACACACACACAAAAAAAGTAATTTATATAAAAAAATAGAAGTCAGATGGGGGGGGCACACGTTTGTAATCCCAGTACCAGGGAGGCTGAGACGGGAGGATCACAGGTGTGCAGCCAGCCTCAGCAGCATAGTGAGACCCTCTACAATTTAGTGAGACCTTGTTTCAAAATAAATAATAGAAAATAGGGTTGGGGGTGTAGAGGTAAATGTCCCTGAGTTCAACCCCAGTATTACAAAAGAAAAAAAAAAAAAGGATAAAAACAAATCAGGAAATTTGTACAAGGAAAATAACCTCCAGCATCTCACCACTGACAGCTTCTTAACCCGGTGCCATTCTTTTTCTGTTTTTGTTTGTTTGTTTGTTTTGTTGTGGTACTGGGATTGAACCCAGGAGCATTCTATCTCTGAGCTAAACTCCTAGCCCTACTTTATTTTTCATTTTGAAACAGGGTCTCACTAAGTTGCTGAGGCTATCCTCAAACCTGCGATCCTTCTGTCTACTTCCAACTACTAGGATTATAGGTGGTGCCACCACATCCAACTAACAGTGCTTCTCAAACTTTAACACACACACACATGACTCTCCTGGAGATCTGGTTAAAGGCAGGTTCTGATTCCAAAAGTGGAGGGTAGAGCCTAGGGTTCTCTATTTGGCACAGGCATGCAGATGATGCTGAAATGCTGCCTCCTGTCCTCCGCTTAAATGGCAAGGATTTAGGACCTGCCCTTCACGTGATGCACAACAATCCCAGATATTTTCTATGGTGTTTTGCACTACTGCTTGTTCTATGATGTCCACAGCCTCCTCTGCTTTACTTGCAAAAGCTCTTTTCTTAACAGAGGGGGGAGCCTGTGCTCTACAAAATAGCGCCCTGAGATTATGTAGGTCTCAGCCCAAGAGCTCACCTGCCCTGATCACGATCTCTGCCAGGCATGGTGTGCACACCTGTAATCCCAGTACTTGGGAGGCTAAGACAGAAGGATCACAGGTTCAAGATCAACCTCAGCAATTTAGCAAGACCCCTAGCAACTTAGTGAGATCCTGTTTCAAAATCAAAAAATAAAAAGAGCTGGGGGTATAGCTTGGAGGGAGACTACCCTTGGGTTCAATCCCCAGGACCAAAACTAATTTTTTTAATTAAAAAAAAGAAGCACTCAAGTGAGATAACTCTGACCTCCGAAGGCACACCTGTGGCCATTTTAGCCCTGAAGAAGGACTAAGAGACGGGGATCTCATAGAACACGGGGTGCCAGGAGACCTCAGGGTCACTTATCAACTGCAGGGGTTCTCAGAGAGGCCCCCGCTGGGAGGAATAGTGGGAGGGGCACTGAGCGGGAAGTCACAAGGCACAAGGTTTCCTCCTGGTGGAGCCACTTGGGACCATGTGACAGGGACACTCGCTTCCCTCTCCGGGTGCTGGTTTCTGCATGAGATCATGCCTTCCCAGCTCTGTAGTCTGCAAACCTGGGGACTCTACAGACACGGGTAGGCAGGGAAATCAATGTTCTCTTTCCTACCTTCTCACAGTGAAAGGCAGAGAATGCAGCATCCGCCCCCAACCAGGGCCCAAAAGAATCATCTGGCTTTGTGCACTGCAGTCACCCAAGGAGAGCAGGGGCCGATGCCCACCTATGTGCCCCAACTCTGGACACATCGCTAAGTGACTATGTCCTTGGCAGAGAAGGCACCAGGGCTCCATTCCACAGAGAATTGAGGCTCAGAGAGAAAAAGACCTTTAGCCAAGGCTAGCTCATGGGAAGCAGTCAAGGAGGATTCAATTCCAAGTCTGCTGGCTCCTGCCTTGGCCATCTGCTAAGACCTGCTCGACCTCTGCAACAAAGCTCCAGCTCCCATTTCTCAGCAATACTCAAGTGTGATACACCGGCCCTCCTGTCTCCTCCTGTCTCCTCCCTTCTCCAGGAGCAGCCCCAGCTCCCACCAACCAGGGAATCAGAACAGACTTCTTCCTCATTCCCTGCTAGATCACCATCAAAATGAAAAAGCACCCAAGGGAATACATCCAGGGCTCCACAAACCTGTGTGAGAAAAGTAGTCATCCTGAAACTCCAACTCAGAAATCACATATGCGTAAGAAACTCTCTCACCTGGTCCAGGTGCTGCCCTGTTATCTCTCTTTGTCTTAATGTTTAGAATCCTTAGGAGCAGGTCCTGTGTGGTGGCATACACTTGTCATCCCAGTACTTGAGAGGCTGAGACAGGAGGATCGCAGGTTCTCGGCCAGCCTCAGCTACTTAGTGAGGCTCTTTGCAACTTAGTGAGACTCTGTTCCAAAAAAAAAAAAAAAAAAAAAAGAATTAAAAATAGAGCTGAGGGTGTAGCTCAGAGGCAGAATGCCCCTGGGTTCAATCCCTAGTATTGCAAAAAATAATAATTATAATCATCTTTAGGAGCTAATGTTTAATTTAGTGTTTAGATTCGTTAGGGTCCTACATTAGTTTTTACCACAAACCCCTGGCCTTCAGCCTAGGATCTCCACTCACAGTCTAGGGACCTCCTGGGGAGAAAGAACAGACACAAAGAAGGGGATGGGCAGAGTCTTCCCCACCAGCCGGGGTCATGCCATGCGCACGCTGCTTAACCTCTCTGTGTCCAGCTCCTCCTCAGGACCATTAAAAGAGTGAATTACATGGCACACCTAGAACGGAGCCTACCATATGCCAGGTACTTTATACAAGTCAGATATCATTGCTGTTATCATTGTTGGCAACTAATACCCCAGGGGCATCAAGACTTCTGGCTCCAAAGACAGATATGGTGGTGCATGCCTATAATTCCAGTACTTGGGAGGCTGAGACAGGAGGATCACAGATTTGAGGCCAGCCTCATCAACTTAGCAAGGCCTTCGGCAACTTAGTAAGACCCTGTTTCAAATTAGAAAATAAAAAGGGCTGAGGGTATAACTCGAAGGAAGAATGCCCCTGGGTTCAGTCCTCAGTATAAGAAAAAGAAAAGAAAGACTTCTGATTCCTAGAAGTCCTTTGAATTCAAAGTGCAGGCAAAGTAATCTAATCCATCCTCTGTGTTCACTGTCCTGGGGGACGGAAACGTACAAGAGAATCCCTAGAGTATAGAGAGGAAAACAAGCAGGCCCCACCAGGTATTCTACATATATTCCTTCTTTACTCCTGGAAACAACCTCAGAGGTCCAGTTAAGCATGGTTCCCACTTCACAGAGGAGGTCGTGTCACTCGATCAAGGCCACGTACATATTTAAACAGAGGTATCTTGCTGTCTCTCAATGCAGCAGTAGAGGCAAAGTCATGCGGACGTTTCTCTGGGCCGAGGCTACTTTGCAACTCACTAAGCAGGGATGAGAGAAAGGAGAAGGAAGGATGCTGTCTGGGCGCCCGATGCATGCCAGGAATGCCCCCCAAGATCATGCAGCAACGGGAGCTGGAGGTTGCACCCCTGGCCTTCCTGACTCATAGATGAGTGTCCCTTCCACCGCACCACGCTGCCAGCCTGTGGGGGGAGGAGGGGGGCGGTCTCCCTAAAAAACTGGGAACTTGAATTGTGTCTCCAAAACTGAGAAGCACCAGACAGGGAGATCCAGAGACAGCGGCAGATAGGATTGCTAGGGCCTGGGAGCAGGAGGAGCTCACCAGATACAAGGTTTCCTTTGGTGATGAAAATGTTTGGGAACCAAATAGAGGTGATTTTTGCACAACATGGCAAATGTTGCACTAAATGCCACTGAACTGCTTGCTTTAAAACCATGGTAAACTCTCCATGCATTTCACTTTGATAAAGAACTCTTTTTATGAAAAGGACTACAACAGGTAGCTGCTGGCCAAGAGAACTTTCTAGGCCAAAGGAACAACTATAGGAGGATTTCCCCAAGGGCAGAAGGAGACAACTCCATTGAATTCAAGAGCATTCTACCTCTGAGCTACACTCCCCAGCCATATTTTACTTTTTTTTTTTTTAACTTTGAAACAGGGTCTCACTAGGTTGATGAGAGTCTCACTACTTACTGAGGCCGTCCTTGAACCTGTGATCCTCCTGTTTCAGCCTCCCAAGTACTGTGATTACAGGTATGCGCTACCACGCCCAGCTAACTCCAGGGAATACTGAGTCTGACACCAGATCACACAGTAGCACAGCTCATTTCTCTTGCACCTTCCTGAGTATCTACAAGGGAATCTTTCTGATGGCAGGAGGTCCCTAACATCTGGAGCAGTCACAGATCTAATATGAAACAACAGGTGCCCTAACGTATTCAAGGAGTTGGAGAGGTTCAAAGGACTCTACCCAGGAATGGGTGTGAAAGAGAATTTTCGCCAGGAGTCATTAGGCAAAGTTTGGAGACATGTTTTGTTATCCTAGTTTAGGGGGAGGGGTTGCATGGGGCGGGGGGCTTGGATACTACTAAACTCCTACAGTGCACAGACGGTCCCCACAACCAAGCACCGTCTAGCCCCAAATGTCAACAGTACCACAGGTGACCAACTCTGACCGTGCCATTTCACACATGAGGAAACTGAGGCTTCTACAGGCTAAATAACTTAAAACTCCACCTGAGCTCTGCGTCCCTTCTCCTCTCACCTGCTCAAGAACAAGCTCCAGCAACACTCCCTCTTTTTCCCCAGATCATCAAATTACTCCTTCTCACCTCTGCCGTCTCAACAGCATCTGAGGATATCATAATACCCCCCAAACTTTAATAAAAACCATGCCTTGTTCCCACCTGCCCCTCCAGCTGCAGCCGCATTTTTCCAAGCCCTGTGATGGCCAAACCTGATCTGATTGCTATTCCTAGCTCGGGGCCCTTAGGCTCTGATCTCCTATACCCTGCACTGGATTATCTACACGGCAGTCAGAACATCTGGAAGCACAGATGAATGCCCAATAAATGACTTACTGATATTACAGGAGACACACGAAGACGCCATGCGAGTCATCTGATATACCCTGCAAAACTGCAGTTAGCACAGCATTTCCCCCCAGCCCTGCCTGTGCATCTGTGGGGGGCTGTGGCTGATGATTTATTTTATTTTATTTTATTTTATTTTATTTCATTTTATTTTATTTTACTTTTCTGGTACTAGGGATTGAAGCCAGAGGCATTCTACCTCCAAGCTACACCCCTAGCCCGATTTTATATCTTATTTAGAAACAAGGTCTCACTAGGTTGCTGAGAGCCTTGCTAAATTGCCAAAGCTGGCTTTGAACCTGCAATCCTCCTGTCTCAGCCTCCCAAGATTTAGGATTATAAGACATCTCTGGTTTTCACCGAATAAACCTGTACCTTTAGTACATCCTGGAGTGGGTCAGCAAACTGTTTCTGTAAAGAGCCAGACAGTCTGTATTTCAGGCTTTGCTAGACAAAGAGTTGCTTTTGCAGCTTCTTGCCCCATAACTGTGGAGTAAAAACAGTCAAAGACAGTGTACTAATGAGCAGGCTTTGGGCTGGATTTAACAGACCACTGCCCTATCAGAAGTAATGAAGGAGGAGAGGGGCTTAAAAATGAAAATAATAGGCCAGGCATGGTGGCACACACTTGTAATCCCAGTACTTAAGAGGCTGCAACAGGAGCTCAAAAATTTGACGCCAGCATCGGAAACTTAGCAAGGCTCTCAGCAACTTAGCGAGATTCTGTTTCAAAAGTAAAATACAAGCCGGGCGTGGTAGTGCACACTTGTAATCCCAGTACTTGGGAGGCTGAGACAGGAGGATCACAGGTTTGCAGCCAGTCTCAGCAGCTTGTGAGGCTCTCTGCAACTTAGTGAAACCCTGTTTCAAAATAAAGAACAAAAAATAGGGGGTGTAGCTCAGAGGTAGAATGCCCCTGGGTTCAATCCCCAGTACCACACAAAAAAAAAGTAAAATACAAGTCAGGCGTGGTGGTGCATGCCTATAATCCCTGTACTTGGGAGGCTGAGACAGGAGGATCACAGGGTCAAGGACAGCCTCAGCAAGTAGTGAGGTTCTCATCAACCTAGCAAGATACTGTTTCCAAATAAGAAAGAAAATTGGGCTGGAGGTATAGCTCAAAGGTAGAATACCCCTGGGTTAAATCAGGCAGGCTGCAGACCAGGCCCATGTCATAACCATGACCCCACCTCCTCCCCCTCTGACCAAGACCCCACATACAGAGCCTTGCAGATGACAGTCACGTGGTCCCCACCCCATTCTACCACTCACTGGTAGAATGCACACACAATCACATTTGCAGGCCCAACAGTGAGTTCCCTGCTGCTGTTGCTGTTATTTAACTCCCTCCCACCCACCCCCAAATAAGTAAGTGGAGGGAGAGCAGAACCAAAGGCGGAGGGGAGCAGAGAAGGCTACAATGTCCAAGACCAAGCGTGGGCCTCTGGTGCCCACAGGATTAGGGAGAATGGAAATGGTGGTGGGCAGGTCGGGCAGAAAGGAGCTGGGCAGGTGCCCCTTAAGGACAGCAGGTGCTGCGCTGCCCCGCTGACAGCACCTCACGACAGTACCAGCAACTGCCGCCTCCTGCCTTTTCAAGAGGCTGCAAATCCAGACCTTCATGTCAGTTTGTTGGCACCTAATTATCCTCTTTTTAGAGCGGGGTTCCAGCCAGCTCTACATGAACCAAACACAAGCTGCCTGGGGGCCAGAGCTGCCTCCGCTTTGCCACTCTGAGCCGTGCCTTTCACCCACACATCTACCTGTGAGGTGGAGGCTGGTGCAAGAGGAAGAAACTGAGGCTTGGAAAAGACACGGGTCATGCTGAACAACATGATGAACGGCCCAGAGATGACCAAAGCCAACGTTTTGTCACACAGCTCAGCCCTTCCAACCTCCACAAGGCAGACTAAGCCCTTGGATGGCTCAACTTCAGCACAAAAGGGGAAGGGGGGTGGAAGGCTCCTTCCTTCT
>PVLC010039639.1:0-12500 GCA_004027655.1 Graphiurus murinus
GACTTTGCAGACACTGTTCCCTCTGCCTGGAAGGTTCTCCTACATATTTCCACATGAGCTGCTCTCTCACTCCTTTCAGCTTCTCCTCAAACATGGCCTTATTACAGAGCTTCCCTGATCACATCTCTCATTCACCCCTCGGACACCTGCATTATTTGCTCTACAGCACTTACTGCAACCTGATATCTGTATTTGTCATCTGTCTTCTCCACTTCAATGGACCCTTCATGAGGGTTTTGTACATGATAGGGCTGGCACCTGCAACAGTTCCTGGGACATAACAGGAGCTTTACAGTCTGGTTCTGCCCCAACTCACTTCCTACCACTCTCTCCCACAAACCCTAAATTTTGCTTCACTTTCTCTTTCTTTCTTTCTTTCTTTCTTTCTGTCTGTCTGTCTGTCTTTCTTTCTTTTTTTGATTTGTATGTTGTACTAGGGATGGAACCCAGGGGCTTTCTACCTCCAGGCTAAGGCTACACCACCAGCCCTATTTTTTTTTTTTTTTAATTTGGAAACAGGGTCTCACTAAGTTGCTGAGAGCCTCACTAAGTTTTTGGGGTTTTTTTGTTTGGTTTTTTTTGCGGTACTGGGGATTGAACTCAGGGGCATTCTACCTCCGAGCTACACCCCCAGTCCTATTTTTTATTCTTTATTTTGAAACCGAGTCTCACTAAGTTGCGGAGTTCCTCGCTAGGTAGCTGAGGCTGGCCGCGAACCCGGATCCTCCGGTCTCAGCCTCCCGAATGCTGGGATTACAAGCGTGCGCCACCACGCCCGGCTCTCACTAAGTTTTGAGGCTGGCTTCGAAGCTGTGATCCTCCTGTCTCAGCCTCCCGAGTACTGGGGTTACGTACGGGCGTGCACCACCACGCCTGGCCTGCTTCACTTTCTAAAGAATACTTTCCTGGATCTATTCCTTCTTCGAAGTTCAGTTCACAAGTCACCTTCTCCAGGAAGTCCTCACCTGCTTCCTCTACTTCCCTAGACACTGATGAAAAGTCTCACTTCTGGAGCATCCCAGAATATTATACAGCATCTCCCACTCTTTTGTGCAATTACTCGTAACTCCCTGCTCCCTCCTACCCCCCCCCCACACACACCTGAGGGCCACATACTCCCTTACCAAGCTCTCTATGCTATGCAGCTCTAAGGGCTCCGGCACAGAATGGGTGAGCAGCAACTGCTGGCTAAATGCAAACTGAATTACTCTTTTGGGGCCCACTGTAATTTTCAAGGTCTTTCAGAAACTGCAATGCCCACGAGCAAAGTGCCATGGGAGGCCGCACGAGGCGACTGCAGATGGACAAATGTTCCTGTACCAGCCAGATAGGGTTGTGAGCAGCAGAACACTGCTTTCAGCCTGAGGACTGAAAGAACTGAAGGGAGGAATGCTTAATCTCATACCGACAATCCTCAGTTGATATAAATGATAATTGACTTTGCAGAGTCAAGCAGTGACTGGCTTTGATCTACTTTGTCAGCTGTCATGGCTACCCATTCAGATAGGGGTTCTCCTTCATGGGTGGCCTACTCCTTACATTAGGGTGAGACCAACGGGTTTCAGTGGCAGCATCTTCTGAAAAGGGTTTTCTTCTCTTGGGACATCTCCCCTACCAGGGCCTTATGTTGCCAGAGTGCATTCACAATGAAGAAGCAGCCTCGCCACCCTCTACCTTGACCAGCCTCAGGCTCAGACCCCTCATATGCAGGCCCACCTTGGCCTC
This sequence comes from Graphiurus murinus, assembly GCA_004027655.1. Taxonomy (NCBI): domain Eukaryota; kingdom Metazoa; phylum Chordata; class Mammalia; order Rodentia; family Gliridae; genus Graphiurus; species Graphiurus murinus. The sequence goes on from PVLC010039639.1 coordinate 1,726, forward strand.
CAGAAAGTATCTCTGTCCTGGTCTCTCAGTCCCATGAGCATCTCTCTGAAGATGCAGTTTTTTAGCCTCTTTGGGAATTCACATCTACCCACACACGGAATTACAAGTATCTGCTCCCACAATGTTCCTTCTGTCCTCCTCCTCCTCCTCCTCCTCCTCCTCCTCCTCCTCCTCCTCCTCCTCCTATTCCTCCTCCTCTTCCTCCTCCTCTTCCTCCTCCTCCTCCAGGGTCTAAGTTACTGCACGCTGGCCTCAAACTTGTCTAGTATCTACAATGCTCTCTGATTACTACACATTTCTTATCATGGACCCACAATCAGAGCCCAGCAGAACAGGAGCAAGGCAAATCCAAATCTCAGGTATAAACCCCTGGGTGTGTGACTTCCCTTAGATGCCTGACTCCTTTGGGAATAAGGGCAGAGAAGATCTAGAACATTCCTGTGAGCTTACCGAGGCCCAGAAAGGGAAATAGGCTTGCCCAGAACTGATGGGCAAGTCACAGCCAGGCCCTTCGCCCAGAAAACTGGGTGTGAAAATGTAAACCTTTTGGGCCCTACCCAAGGCCAGTGAATGGAAACAAAGTATCTGTGGTTCAGCCAGGCCACAGCTCCAGCCTAGGAGAGAGGCTCAGTGTGGCTCTGCTCAGGCCTGCTTCAGATACCTTGCTCCCCAGGGGCAGCTGGGAGCCCAACATCAGGGCACCCAGCACAGGGACTGCTAATCAGAAGACTCCATCATTTAAGAGAAGGTGACTAGGAGGTGTTCACTGGTGGCTGCTCCTAGAGCAGCTTCTGCCCAGCTCCCAGCAGGCCAAGGCCTTTTTTTTTTCTCCTTCCTTCCTCCCTTCCTCCCTTCCTCCCTTCCTCCCTTCCTTCCTTTGTGTGTTTGTGGTACTGGGAGTTGAATCCAAGGGAGCAATTCCAATGAGGTACAACCCTAGCCCTTATTATTATTATTATTATTATTTATTAATTTATTTATTTTTGTGGTACTGGGGATTGAATCCAGGGGTTCAATCTGATCTACACCCCCTGCCATATTGTGTGTGTGTGTGTGTGTGTGTGGTACTGGGTATTAAACCCAGGGGCATGCTACCTCCAGGCTACATCCCCAGCCCTATTTTATTTTTTATTCTTTATTTTGAAATAGGGTCTCACTAAGTTGTAGAGGGCCTCACTAAGTAGCTGAGGCTGGCCGTGAACCCGGATCCTCTGGTCTCAGTCTCCCAAGTACTGGGATTACAAGGGTGCGCCACCACACCCGGCTCATATTTTGTTTTTTATTTAGAAATAGGGTCTGGCTGTGTTGCTGAGAGCCTCAGTAAATTGCTGAGGCTGGACACAAACCTGCGACCATCCTGTCTCAGCCTCCCAAGTACCGAGATTACAGATGTCCACCACCACGCCTGGCTCCAAGACTCATTTTCAGCACCATCCAGGCTCCTAGCACTCATTGTTGATCAGGGAAGACTACCTTTTCAGTACTGCCTAAGCTTAAAAGAGTCAGATCAATTCTATCTGTGTCTGGCCACCCATTGAGCCGCCACCCCTTGTAATACCTCCCTGCTCCCATGTGACCACTTAGGAGGGCAGTTAAGCATTTGTAGCCTCAGCAAGTGTGAGTCTGGGAGACCTTCCAAGGACTGTGTCCCTAGCAGCTGCCTAGAAGACGGCATGTTGCTGTTTCTCTCCCTATCATCTCAGGTCTGCTGCCGATCAGTGCCCTGCCCTTCAGAGAGGGAATCCTCCATCCAGCCTGTAAGCCCCCAGAGCCTCGTTGTCCTGGGACAGGCCCCAACTTGCTGGCCTTCCAGTCTGCTCTGGCTGCCCTCAGCCTGAATTCTACCTGCCCTTCTCTCTCATAGGGTTCACACACCATGAAGCCTCCTGTGACCAGCCAGGTTAGAGAATGGGGTGGTCGAGCCAGGCGTGGTGGTACATGCTTGTAATCCCAGTACTTGGGAGGCTGAGACAAGAGGATCCGGGTTCTCGGCCAGTCTCAGCTTTTTAGTGAGACCTTCCGCAACTTAGTGAGACCCTGTTTCAAAATAAAGAATAAAAAATAGGACTGGGGGTGTAGCTCGGAGGTTGAATGCCTCTGGGTTCCACTCCTAGTACCGCCAAAACAAAACAAACAAACAAAAAAGAGAATGGGGTGGCCTTGAGGAGGATGCATGAACTTGGGCAGGCATTTCCTACAAGTTCCTCGGACATGGAGGCAAGGAGCTGCTGCTTCAGAAGACCTCTACTGCTGGCCTGGTCAGATAACGAAAGACCCCTGCCTCCTCACCCTCACAGCCATCACTTCTGGGGAGACTGACACAGCATTTGAAAGAACATGTTGCCCAGAGCTGGAAGGCCTGGAATCAAGTCCCAGGTCTGTCATTCATGGCCATATGACTCTGGGAAAGATACTCAGACTCTGTGGGACTTCAGTTTGTTTGATTCTTTCTTGTGTGTATGTGATGGTGGTGGTCGGGGGAGATACTGGGATTTGAACCCAGGGGCATTCTACCTCCGAGCTACATCTCCAGCCCTATTTATTTATTTATTGTTTGTTTGGTTGGTTGGTTGGTTTTGGTTTTGGTTCTAGAAATTGAACCCAGAGGCATTCTACCTTCAAGCTACACCCTCAGACCTATTTTAATTTGGAAACAGAGTCTCACTAAGTTACTGAGCGCCTCACTAAGTTGCTGAGGTTGGTTTTGAACATGGAACCTTCCTGTCTCAGCCTCCCAGGTACTGAGATTACAAGCATGCTATTTTATTTTTGAAACAAGATCTTGCTAAATTGCGGAGGCTTAAGTCGGATGTGGTGGCGGAGGCTTGTAAATCCCAGTGCTTGGAAGGCTGAGACAGGAGGATTGCAGGTTTGAGGACAGCCTCAGAAAGTAGTGAGACTCTCATCAACCTAGCAAGACCCTGTTTCAAAATAAAAAATAGCCAGGCGTGGTGGCGCATGCTAGTAATCCCAGCATTTGGGAGGCTGAGACTGGAGGATCTGGGTTTGAGGCCAGCCTCAGCTACCGAGTGAGGCACTCGGCAACTTAGGGAGACCCTGTTTCAAAATAAAGAATAAAAAATAGGGATGGGGGTATAGCTCAGAGGTAGAATGCCCCTGAGTTCAATCCCCAGTACCACAAAAAAAAAAAAAAAAAAAAAAAAAAAGAATAAAAAGTAGAGCTGAGGGTATAGCTCGGAGGTAGAATGCCCCTGAGTTCAATCCCCAGTACCGCAATAAATAAATAAATAAATAAATAAATAAATAAATAAATAAATAAATAAATAAAATAGGGTTGGGTGTGTAGCATAGAGGTAGAATACCCCTGGGTTCAACCCCCAATATAAATAAATAAATAAGTTGCTGAGGCTGGCCTCGAACCTGAAATCCTCCTGTCTCAGCCTCCCAAATACTGAGAATATAGTTGTGCATCATCATACCCTGCTCAGTTTCTTTCTTGTTATTGATACTGGGAATTGAACCCAGGGGTGCTCTACCACTGAGTTATAACACAGCCATTTTTTGTTTGTTTGTTTGTTTGAGACAAGGTCTCACTAAATTGCCCAGGCTGGCTTCAAACTTTTGGTCCCTCCTGCCTTAACCTCCTGAGTAGCTGGGATTACAAGCCTGCAACACCCTGGCCTGGTTGCCTCCAGTTTCCTATATGTTACAAAAGGTTTGTTTCATTTCCAATATCAAGGACAAATAGAGTTGCTTCAATGTCTCAACCACAGGAACTGTCTTACTCATTTCTGTAACCCACAGTGGGCCTGGCACACAGTAGGTGCTCAACAAATGTTGAAAACATGACCATTGAAGAGCTTTGTAGCCATTACATAAAAGTGCACATGTATATGTATGGCCTTATTTCAACGGACCCATAAACATCTCCAAAATGACAATATCAGGAAGCGAGATCTGTATGGTATGAAGGTAATATCTACTTTTTTACTAAATATTTTAAGAAACTGTTCTTTTGAGCCAGAAACAGAGCAGGACCATCATTGATAAACATCATACTTCAAGAACCAGAACCTGAACTCTGAGTTCTGAAGCCAACAAGAACAGCCCTGGACCACCTTTGGGAAAACCATTAAGTAAAGAGTTAGGAAGGACAGGGACACATCTTGCCAACCCCAGTGTCTGACTCAGAGCTAGGCACATAGAAAACAGTGTGCTCAGGTGGGAAGGGCTTAGGAGCTGATCTGCCTCTTACTAGTTGTTTCAACAGCGTACCTTCTTGAGCCTCCGTTTTGCCAGCTCTGAAATGGGCTCAATAATGTGTATGAAATGACTGAACACAATTAATAGGCCTAGCCCAGTGGCTACAGAATGACAGATGGTCCCTAGGGAAGATTTGTGAGTTCTCAGGGTACCCAGTGTTCCCTGTTTTCCCAGCTGTAGGAGAGCTAAGTTGGAGGGGCCAGCAGGTCTGTGTTCTGCTAACACCGGCACCATTTAGCTGGGAGCCTGGGATAGCCATGCTATTAGAAGGCTAGAAGGCGAACGGGGTGGAGGTTGAATTCCAAAGTCAGTCAGTGGTGGAGCTGGCCGGAGGATGAAATGTCATCACTAAATTCCTGTCCCCAGAGTCAGCAGATTGGTGGCCCAGGAGAGGCCTCAGAGATCCTAGATGGGGATCTTCAAGGTTCCTCCCTAGTGCCCTAGGCCCTCACTCACCGACCCACACCGCCCAGCCTGCTCCTGGCTGGCCTATTATAGCAGGTCCTCGTCACTCCAGCGCAGGGCCCCAGGCGGGTCTGTGAGGTGCCTGGGCCGCCGTCCCCCAGGTGACAGCCGCCAGCCCCCCAGCTCCCAGGCCACGGCTCCGACTCACCCCCACTCGCGAGTCCCGGCTGCGCAGAGGCCACCTGGCTGCCGGCAGGTGCCCCGAAACCCTCGTCATTCTCTATGCCTGCGATCTCGCTCTCCTGCTGGGCGAGGAAGGCAGCCGCCGGGTCCTCCTCTGCCGCCTCGGGGGCCCCGCTCTCCGAGGACGAGAAGAAGCCAAAATCATCAGCCATTTTCCTTGCGTCTGTGGAAGCCTCTTCCTAGCGCTCTGCTGCCCGGCGCTCGTCCTGCTGCGCCCGGCGGCCGCGACACTGTCACCCAGCCGCCCGGGGGAGCCGGCCTGCGCTGGGACCGGCTGGGCTGCGGCCCCGCACTTCCTCCCCGCCGCCGGGCGGGGCTCGCCTGTCACTGCAGCTGCGGGCGGCGGGAGGAGCTGGGAGCCGGAATGCGGTGATGTCACCGGCCGAGGGAGGAGGCCCTCGGACCTCCGGGAGGGCGGCTGCGGGACCGCGCGTGGTCGGAGGAGCGCCCGGGCCGGGACTCCCGAGCTGCTACGCGGCGGCGCATGTTTCCACGACACCACGACCAGACAGAGACGCGGTCAGGCTAGAGACAAAGCGGACCGGGAAAAGCCGCCATGCAGTGCACGCGGCCAGGACTGGACAGCCCCGGAGGGTGGTAGTTTGTTAATGATTCGTCCCCCCCCCCCTCCGCCCCTCTTTTTGCAGTGCAGGTACTGAACCCAGGGCCTCGCACATGCTAGACAAGCGCTCTACCACTGAGCTACATCCTCAGCCTATTCTATTCTATTCTATCCTATCCTATCCTATTCTATTTATTTCATTATGTTAAATCTCACCAAGCTGCCCAGGGTGCCTTGAATTTGCTATCCTCCTGCCTGCCTCAGTCTCCTGAGTAGCTGGGATTTTACAGGTTGCCACCACGCCCAGCTGCAAAAGTTTCTTCACCTAACCTGGGCCAATATCATAAACCTCATTAAACAAACCTCCCCCTCTGTAAAAGAGGGAAATCAGGCTGGGAAAGGCTTCCGTGCCTCTTTTCATGCAACTCCAGGCCCTCACTCTATTGCTGAGTGCTTTCCTGAGTATTTCTCTTTTGAGGAGGCTTCACTGATACTGCCTGGGCCCTTCAATATCTTTAGGTATAACCGGGCCTGAGAAAAGCAGACAATTATCTCTAAGCAGCCTGCCACCCTCCACCCAGCCACCTTCAGTAAACATTCTGGGAATGTGCCCTCCCTGCCAACACTATGCAAATACCAGGGCAGTAACATTTAGTAAAACTCAGCGTTGGCTATGTGGAGATTATGTTTTAGTGAGACAAACTAATGCTAGCAATGGTGGCAAATGGCTAGTCTAACACAGTGCACTCTGAGACCCAGAGAATCACCATGGGATTTGGACTGTCTTCTTGTCCTGATTTGACACTTGAAGGCCAACTATGAATTATAGGAAGGAAGCAAATAAAAAATATGTTGAAAATGCTTTATTTATTTAATGGTTTCTGAAAAATCAGAAAGTGAACCAAGGTAAGTTGGAGACCATGTACAACAAGAATATAGTCACTCGGTAGTGTGAAAAAGAAAAGGAAAAATTTAAGGCTCTGCACAACCTGGAGATGGAACCCAGGGACATTCTACCTCCAAGCTACATCCCCAGCCCTATTTTATTCTCTCTCTCTCTTTTTTTTTTAAATTTTGAAACAGGGTCTTGCTAAGTTTCAGAGAGTTTCATTAAATTGCCAAGGCTGGCTACAGACCTGTGATTTTCCTGTCTCAGCCTCCCAAGTACTGGAATTACAAGCATGTACCACCACGCCCAGCCTATTTTTAAATAAAACATTGAATAGCTCATGTAATGTATTGAATACTGTACTGAAAGTGAAAAGCACAATAGTTGTATGGGTACTCAAAGTAAGGTTTCTACTGAATATGAATGGCTTTTGTACCATGGTAAGGTTGAAAAATCAGAAAGTGAACCAAGGTAAGTTGGAGACCATGTACAACAAGAATATAGTCACTCGGTAGTTGAAAAAGAAAAGGAAAAATTTAAGGCTCTGCACAACCTGGTCCAAGCTGCCCACCATTCCAGCATCATCTTCCACCTCTTCCTCAACCACACAACCACAGGTTTTGTTGCAGGTGGCTTTGATCCACAGAGAACAAAAAACAGAGGCTAGAATAGGATACAGCAGGTCCCTTTATTCACCAGTGAGGCCCAGATAGGAAAGCTCGGAGTCTGAGCCCCAATTGGCATCTTCATACAGATGAAATACCCTCAGTATTTCATCCTCAGTGGGACTAGTTTTGATTGGATCAATAATAGGCAGGGGTACCAATATGGGGACTTGGGGTCAGGTTTCATTTCTACTTCCTGAGCTAATTTCCTGTATTGGCCTCCACATGGCTGGGACTGGGTGGCACCATCCTGGGCTCCTGCCTCATTCCCTGCTTTGAGACCCCTAGATTGATATTTAATTTGGAGTCTAACATTCTGAATTTTCAGCCTCGAGGCTATTCTGGAGGGGCTTGTAGTGATGTAGCCACATGAGGTGGGCAGCCATCGTCCGGGCTACTGAGTAAAGGGATCGAGCAGGGCAGGAAGAGGAGTAGCCCAGGGGTCACGAGAAGAGTGACAACCAGGGTCTTTAAGCCTTTGGACCAGAGAACCATCCTCCAAAGACACCGTTTATATTTACATCCTAACCCTTCCAAGCCTGCACAGGGACATGGGCAATCTTTCTTATGTTATCAGCAATGTTGGTTATAGCCTCTCAATTATCGTTTATATTTAGATAGCAGTTAGTGATATTAAACTTTCCACGAATCCCTCCTTCTTCAGCTAATAAGTAATCTAGGGCTAATGGTTTTGGTAAATGGCTGTTCTCAATTATGTTGTTGGTTATCTATAAGTTCAATGGCAGGGGCTGTTTGGTTAGTTATGGTTTCTAGAACTGCCTGGAGCCTGAAAATGTGCTTTAGCATATTAATAGGTGTCCAGTAGCCCCAGGCCCCATCCTGAGCCTAGGTGGCTGGGTCATAACATTGGATAATCACTGAGGTGGACACTCATTGCCTTTCCATTGCTGAGTTCCTCCTATCTCAAAAGTGTGGTAACCCAGGTATGAGGTTTTGGAGAGTAAGTCATCAAATAAAGGGAAGCCCAGGGATTCACCAGTGTTGTTGGGGAGTAGGAAGAACCCTGGCATGATGGTGCCAAGAGAACAGGTGCTGGTCCAGTCATTGGGGAGGAGAGTATAAGCCATTTTTCTACAAACCAGAACATCCCATCTGGGGCTACCCATTGCAGGCTTGTCTTCCAGGGTTGTTCCCAAAGATTGGCTAGGCTCAGAGGGCAGTTTTTGTAGGAGCTTCTGAAGGATGGATTAGTACAATTATTGCTGAGCAACCAGAACCCTGCAGAGCTATTTGAGATTAGGATAGCAATACAAGAGCTATCCCCAACTGGCTTTCCCTCTGTGTCATCTTGGAGCCTTGGGACACATTTGGTTCCCACTTCCGGGTATGTTAGTGGCCAAGGGGGAGTAGGAGATATTTGGTAAGATTGGTGGGGCAAGATCTAGACCTTGCCATGGCCACTGCCCACTCATCTGAGCCCCCCTCCCCCACAGACTCAACAGTTGGTAAGATTAAGGGACTGGATGATATGCTCAGTTAGATTCACAAACAGATTTTTACAGGACCCAGTAACTGTCTTTAAAAGATATATAAGTTGGAGTCAAATTCTTAGAATATAGGGTGGGCTGTTGTCTGGCTTGCTGAGTTTTTGAGCCCTTACTGTCTTTTTTTTCGGTACTAGGGATTGAACTCAGGGGCATTCTACCTCTGAGCTATACCCCCAGCCCTATTTTTTAATTCTTTATTTTGAAACGGTCTCACTAAGTTGTGGAGGAACTCACTAGGTAGCTGAGGCTGGCCGTGAACCTGGATCCTCCGGTCTCAGCCTCCCAAATGCTGGGATTACAAGCATGCACCACCATGCCTGGCTTGCCTATGAACTTCTATATCTCCTATTTCATGCAGCCTTCCTGGAAGTCCTTGGAGAATATGAGGGGGTTGAGCAAACACTTTTTTTTTTTTTTTTAAGGGAGAATACCTTGTTCCCTTAGTGAGAGTACATCTAATCTTGAACAGGACTAAGGGTAAGGCTTGGACTCAAGTTACCTTGGTTTCCTGATACATCTTTCCTAACCCAATTTTGATGGTTTTGTTCATGCTTTCTACTTTGCCTGAACTCTGTGGCATGTAGACAGAATTCAACTTCCAGATGATACCCAAGGCCACTCCCATTCTGGGAGACTTCTGGAATGAAGGGCAGTCCACTGTCTGACCCTACGTGTAGGGGCAGTCTATATCTGGGGATGATTTCTCTGAGTAAGATTTGAGTTTCTTCTCTGACCTTTTCTGACTGGTAGGGGTATGCTTTTATCCTTCGAGTCTGAATACATACTATGACTAGGAGGTATCCATAGCCATTACATTTTGGCAATTTAGAAAAGTCAATTTGTACACTTTCAAAGGGGGCTGCTCCCACAGCCTATATTCTGGGAAAAAGTTCAGATCCTTGCTTAGGATTGTTTTTGCTGCAGGTCATGCATTGCTGCACAACCCCTTTCACTAGGGCTGCCAGATAGTGTATGTAGTAATACTGGCTGAGCAGATTTTCTAGGTTTTCTCCTCCAACGTGAGTGGATTCATGTGTCTCCTGCATAATCGTAAGCTCAAGCTTGTAAAGAATGGCTATGTGGTTATCAGACAGTAGCTTCCACTTTCCTGGGGCTTCAGTTGCCTTTTCTCTTCCTAGCCACTCTCGCTCTTTGGGGCTCACAGAAGGGAACATGGTTGGATATTCAGGGCAGCAGTAAGGGTGCCAGCAGGTGGTCAGGTGTCATAAGGGGCTTTGGGTGGCCCTTTTTGCTTCACTGTTGGCCTTGGAGTTTCCTTGCACCTTGTGGCTTGCCGCTCTTTGATGCCCTACCAGAGGACCTGGGAACAGGGAGGAAAAAGGCCATCTGCATCTCCTTCTGTAAGGTTAGGGGAGGTCTACAGGAAGGAGAGAGACTGGTGGGTGCCAGGAAATCATCACCAGCTTACAAGGTAACAATTCAAGTTAAGGATTAAAATTGTGCAAAAATCATTGTTTCCTAATACCCAATTCTGACCAATCATAAAAGAATAGATGGAAAACCTCAATAAAGTTTAAAAGTCCACTTACCAAGAGCTTCGATGGTTACTCTTTCTGGGACCACCCCCCCCTCTTGGGGGGGGGGGAGCTGCTTTATCTTCTTTCACTGATTTAAAGTAAACTTTCATATTTCTATACCCTTCACTAGTCTTTGGACTTCATTTATCAAAATCCACTGGACAAGAACCCTATAAGAGAAGACACCCCCATTTCCCTTTGTTGGTTTCCAGAAAGCTTCAAGCAATTTTAGGATCTCTTGAGGGTGTTTTAGGTCCTTTCCTCCAGAATTTAATAGTCCCTTTTCCTTGTAAAGAGCTCCGTGGATTTGTAGAGTTAAAAAGGCATACTTAGAGTCAGTGTAGATGTTAACAATTTGATCTGTCCCCAACTCTAGTGCCCAGGTGAGGGCAATAACAGTCTTTTGGGCAAATGTATCAGCTGGGAGGGGCTCTGCCTCTAAGAGTTTGTCCGAAGTTACAACAGTATACCCAACTTGTTGTTTTCCCTGTTGATTTATGGAACTGCTCCCATCCACAAACATTTCTAAGTCTGGGTCAAAAGTGAACAGTTTTTGGCTCACAGGAGCCAGATGGATGCTGAAGAAGGTATCTTTCAGGTCCAGGCACATGAACCAGGTTGCAACAGCCAGGAGCATGTACGGGTTAGGCACAGTAGGCTATAGGGTGACAGTGGTTTGGTTGATGCTCCCAAGTCCTGCACTGGTCAGATGTCCTGAGTTCCCTACTTTTTGACTGGCAA